>VYYJ01001116.1:0-36236 GCA_021029165.1 Cyphoderus albinus | reverse complement strand
AACCATTAACAAAAAATAAACAATATTCTCCATTCATTAAAAAAACGGGATCCGGACAGAGAGAGAGATAGAGAGAGAGAGAGAGAGAGAGAGCTCTGCTCTAAGTTAATAAGTTGATTAAGACAAGACGGAGAAAGAACAGGGGCATGACTTTAATTACGCAACTTTTGGCACCACAATAAATAGGATACATTAGTAGAATGCACGGATCCAGATCCACTGCTCTGTCCCGGGCGTAGAGATTTCATTCATTCATTAGGAAAAATGGGAACGCGAACCGCGAAGCGAAAGCAAAACAATATTCAAGGTGGTGTCACGTCTCCCATTCTTATAGATTAGATGCGACAGTCCTATGTTTTTGGGTAATATAATGTGTAGCAATAATAGCAATAATCGGCCCTCGTCCACATTCTTTCACATCAACTCATGCTTTTGCTGGAGAAAGTAGTTATGTGACCTTTATATTTTCCTAGTGGATCCCGTGACTGACTACGCCGCGCTGTTGTAATGAGTAGCGTAGCTGGTAAAAGAAAAGATATATATATACCAAGAAGCGAGGATAGGAATGCTCCACATTGAAATCCATTAATAGGCCACCTACGCTCTTGACTCTACAGCCAATGGTGAGGATGCGCCCTCCTCCGGAGTGACGCATGTCTACCGCCTGCTGCCGCCACCGCCTTCTTCACAGACTTACAAGAGCATTCCTTTTCTACTGTCTCTCTGACTCGTCTTCTGAAAACTCTCCAGTCTTTCTTCAGAGCTCAGGTCTAGCACACTGCAACGGAACGCTATGCTTTCTCCGGCAGCAAAGCAAAGAAAGTATATAAAGACCATGTTTGACTTTTCAAAATTAATTATCTTGTCTTAGAAAATGATAAATACAAATATTGTAATGTTTGTCCTCAAAAAGTCATTTTTACACGACTTTTAATCAATATCCCAAAAATAATATTCTCATTTTGTGAACACAACCCTCAAATTCAAGCACAAAACTATGGTCATAATCATAACTTACGTGGACAGTGTGCATAAATGACACAGCAGGATCCAAAAACTGTACTGTACGAGTACGACGTAAAAATCTTTGCCGTGTACGTCATCATCGTCATCATCATTTTATCCGTTGTTCCACAGGAAGCGGAATAAATAAGTCGGACACATAATATGAAATAGTATGAAGGAATCAAGTATTAATGTAAAAAACGATTTATTATAGAATGAGTAAAATGTGGAGCAATGCATTTTTTGTGAAACTTCACGAATTCTACATAGTATAATCACACCCAAAAAATACACCGTTTCCACTATGTATCATATCATAATAATACTTTTCTCCGGACAGAAAAAGTAAGAAAAGGAAGGAGAGAAGCCCTTGGAAAATGATTGCAACTTTCTCTCCATGTTGTATTGTAGGTTAAATATATATTCCAGTAAACGTATACATAGATGTGGACAGAGACACGTTCACTTTACTTCCCTGTGTGCGCTCGGCTATGGAACATACGTTGAATAAAGTGTGGGAGCACAACAAACTTTCTTCTATTTACGCGTCTACAGAGTCCATTTTCATTTTATAGAGCAAAGTACAAGAACATGTAACATGCTGGAAATATAACAACGTATATTTAGAGTTGGGATTGGGATATTCCAAGAACTCCTACTGGAAAATATCCTGGTTTCATTTCATGCACACACATAACGAATTATACATACATTGTTAAGTGTATACACTTGAAGAGAATTGAAAAAGAGGAGCACATAAGCGAAATGAAATGAAAGGCTCTTTTGCATTCTCCACTTCGTCTCTATTTTCTCCAGGAGCTCTTCCCTGTGATATGATGTTTTCCAGGGGAGTAATAATGCTACTACACTGCACGGTACTGTGGTGCATACCAGGAAAAGAGTAAAACCCCGAGAATGTTAACCAAAATGTAAAGTACGTAAAATACACACACGAAAGCATACAGTGTTATACATACATTTGTGACTGTGTACGTATTTCTCTTTCCCCGATTCTCCAGGACATCCAGCAACGCTAAAGTGAGCTAACTTTAGCTGACTCGCTCTCCTCTTTTCTCCTCTCTTTGCACACCTCTCTCGATGGAAAATTCGGGTTGGACACATACAGGGAGTGAAAAGCACGTTTAGGCAAGGCAGACGACCACAGAATTATCGCACGGAAGGAATATCGCCGCTCTCTGCTTTCTACTGGTGCATTGTGTGTAATCAGAAAAAAATCATTAATGAAAACCTAAATATTATCATTGACATCAGTCAACGTTTGAGAAGTTCTGAATATTTTCCTTACACAATCTTTTATTCAATGTGAATTGTAATTTCAAGGAAAAAAAGATAAAATGGTGCTACAAAAGGAAAAACTCTTTTTGTTTCTCTAAAAAGAATTGTGAATGAGTCTACCTGATTTCTGAATGTGATCTGTTTTAGTGTGATTGAACTGAACCGGACAAGGATGAAATCCATATAAACAGTTTATTGATTGAATTTCAATGAGAAAATTCTAGAGAAGAATAATAATTGAGAGAAACAAATCTAGGATAATATTTTGTGGCGTCAGTCATCATTCTGCCCGTCGGAGTCTTCTATGAGTGTATAATATATGTGGAACAAGTGTTTAGAAAAACGTTTCGTCGATGTTTGGCCTGCGCTTCAAGACGAAGAATAGTCCATCACAGAAAACGTAATTTTAATATTTTTTCCCCTAATTCTATCATTTATTTTAATGGAACCAAAAGCGGATTGTGCCCGTTGGCGGATTACATTGTTCAATAATATGTCATTCGAAAGCTGTCGTCGAATAGTACTCAAATCCGTCGGAATTTTTCTGCGGAAACCAAGCGGTTAAGAGAAAACCAACCCGAAGTGAAAAAAATATAAAAATATAAAAAATATTATTTTTTTTGTATTTTTTTTTTTCAAAATCAATGGAACATTTACATACTTCCTTTCTGCTTGGTAACCAAATTGGTTTGTGATTGGATTAGGTAAGGCCTAATCCAATCCTAACCTAACTTTTCAAATAAAGTGATCTCCATTCTCCGTCCTCAAACCTAACCTAACGTTTGTTTTCATGTGGCTCAAGTGTAGTCTTAATATTGACCAAAAAAATTTGTTACGTCATTGGTTACCAAAACCAGAAAAGTAGTAAATGTCCGATTGATTTTGAAAAAATACAAAGGGGGGAGTCGTTGTATTTTTTTCACTTCGGGTCGGGTTTCTCCTAACCGCCTGATTTCCGCAAAACAATTCCGACGGATTTGAGTACTACTCGACGAGAGCTTTCGATTGACATATTGCACGTTGCAATCCACTAACGGGCCCAATCCGCCATTTAAACCATTTTAATTCTAATTAATTCTTTTATTTCAAAAAATAATTTCAGATCGTTGCGGTGGGGCGACTACTGCCCTAATAAGTTTGCCTAATACTTAATTAATTAATTATAATTCATCTCTATTTAATAATCTCCATATAATTAATTATCTCACCACACGTCTACATTTATTCTGTTCCTTCTCTTCTTCATCCCTTCTATTTATTCAGTTCAAATTAACTTACAATTAATTAAATTAAATTCATTAAAATCATCACTACATCCTTAATAAGTGTTATTGATAAGAATTTAAAATCTATTTAGACTTTTTCAAAAATAGAAGATATAGGTTTTATCACACAGAAAAATCTATAAATAACTATATATTTGTAAGAGAAAATTTAGCAAGAGGACGAAAAGAATTTATATTTGTATTGAGAGTCAAGCTTCTGAAACAGAGAGAAAGTAGGAACAAATTTATTTCTCTATTCGATTATTCAAAGTAACAAAAGAAACTAAATCGGTTTAAATAGAAATACTATTTAAAAATTTCAGGTAGCTCAAGAATATCGAAAAGTTTGAGTTGCTGCTGCAGACAAAAGCTGTACTGTGTGCAAAAAATTGTCTGCATAGGTCGTTTGTTCAAAGGTTATGCATAATATTAAAAACTAGCTGAAACGGGAAACCTGTACAAAGTATCTATTTAATTCATAGCGAGAAACAGAATCTCAGACAATATCAAAGAAAAATTTATTCTCCAGTGACGTAGTTCACAACTGGAGAGAAAGAGAATTTATAGGGATTACTTTAAAAAAAGATAAAGTATTTTAATAGTTAAGTAAATATACTGTATGTATTGCTACTAAAATTAGTGAGTATTTAAATTATTGTCGAAACAAACAAGTCAAGTGAACAAGGTTTTTAGAGAATATTTAATTGGACGTTTAATTGGTCATCAACCATCCACCACAAAATCGTAAGCCAACTAAGCCAAAAAACAATACTGAATGCAGCAGTTTCTGACAAAACTTTAGTTAATTTAACTGTGCAGTTAATTTTGTGGGATTTAACAATTCTGTTAGAAAGAAACAAGTGCTAAACATGTTTTCTCTTCTCAGTTAAGAAAAAGTCTTCCGAATAAACGAAAGTGTATGTATAATCAATTAATTATTACTTATTTGGTTGGTCAGATAAAACACAAAAAGTGAGAACATTTCTCAGAGATTCTTTCTTTTTCTTCTTTTTCATGATTCTTACTTAAAAGAAAGTGCGACGTTTCTCCTCAGGTTTCATCAACAGAATTAGCAACAATGAGGCTAAATTGTGATCAAAACATTTTAAAATAGATTTACAATTTAATATCTATACAAAAAAGATCTAGTTTTTCATACAAAAACACTGTACTGTTCAACATCATCTCAGATCGTCATCATCGTCATCGTCAACCAGAAAAAAATATCTTTTACCTTGAATATCGATTACCATATATTTGACTCTTGTAATTTACTGGAGAAAGGCAAAGCAAAGAGGAACACAACCACAGACATCGCAGCTTGTGCCCTTTACACTTTTTCTGCTGCTCCGCTCCTACTCATTACTTTATAAGAGCACCGCACCACCACCAACAATACCGCGTGCAAACGTACGTGTGTTGGCACACCACCACCACTTTCATCAACTTTAATATTACTACAATAGGATATACCCTGGATAGGTGAGTTGACTCCTATTATGAATTGTATATTCTTTTTCACTCCGCTTTCCATGATGTGTTATGATTTTATTCTACCATTCTACGACGATTGGCAATACATTTAAACTGTATTTAAGTAGACACGCTAAATTATTCATCCGGTCGTGGCTGACTGATGGAACAACAAGCGGTTGTTGTCACACGCTCGTTTTCCTCAAATTACATTTAGAGCAGTCAGATTCAAAAAGGCAGAAATAAATATGACACGAAACTTTTATAAATTCATTGGTGTCAAGAATGTTTACGCCTTTATCAAGGAGCTTCCAAAATTAAATAGATTCTAGGAATGCCACATTTGTCCACAAGAATATTCATGAGTCATACCTTTAGAATACCAAAAGTCACAGGCGAATGTTTCCTAAAATTATAATTATGAACACCGGAAATACCTTTCTCTTTTGTAGGATCCCTTCTACACCGACACAACTGTATTCTGGAACCTTTCTAATCCTCCTCAACTCATTTCATCGATCAGTTTTCAAACCAAGAACAAAACAATAAACAAGACGTAAGAAAGCTATCTGCTTGTCCCTTGGCAAATTAGCATTCCTTTTGACAAAGGCATTTGAAAATCTTTGTTTTCTCACCACCGGGAAAACAATCTCTTGAGAGTGAAAAGTCTGTTACATCGGATAAACTTTCTCACCATTCTCACTGGGTCTGGGTTCTCACAATATTCATCCTACATTCCATAAAAGGAGAAAATTTGTTGGCGCCGTTTCAAAACAAGCGTAATAAAGATAAAGACCACCCTCATAGTCAATAACCATCGTCGTCATCATCATCATCATCAACAACAACAACATCAATATTTATTGGAAGGAGCAAGAAGTAAAGGGAAGGAAGGAAGAAGCGAAGCTCGTGTGTATTGGATTCTTTTCATCTAATCATCAGATCTCATCTTGAGCATAAGCATTGTTTGCGACGGGTCATTAATCAAAAGCGGCGAAAATGTTGAACGTTTGGGGTGTGCTCTCAATTGTGATTTTCTACGTCCTCATTTTGGCGGTGGGCATCTGGGCCGGACGGAAAGGTTCCGGAGATGAATCGGAAGAAGAGGTGATGCTGGCCGGGAGAAATATTGGGATGTTTGTGGGGATTTTCACGATGACCGCAACGTGGGTCGGCGGAGGCTACATTAACGGGACGGCAGAAGCGATCTACACAACGGGACTGGTGTGGTGTCAGGCTCCTTTCGGATACTCACTCTCCCTTGTCATGGGTAAGTTTAAGCTAGATTAATTTGGACGAGTTACATGTGATTTTATGAACAGTTAGAGAATGCTACGTCGCTGCTACTCTCGCCTGTTTTGTCACTTATCCTTGAGCACTGAGCCAACGAGCCATCGCCATTGTCTTCGGTCGGTGTGTGACCTTAATTTCCCCTTTCTTCTTTCTCTTTGCAATCTCCATCCTTTATTAAAATGCCAGGCAGAGGAAGGGAAGGAAGGATGGATTTACGAATCTTCCACTTGCCTCTCCTTTCGCTCCATGTGTCCTTTTATGTGGAACGGTAAAGTGAGAGTGAAGAGCAAGAGTACAAACACAAAATTAATAATATATGAATCACAGAGAAAGGGAGAGCAGAATTTAAGCAATAATAATCTCATGAATCCCTAACGATCGTGCAAACGTAACGTGCTTTCTCGTTCCATATTATAGCGTTGTTTTCTGATATGCATAAAGAAAAAAATGCTTTTAATACCGACAAAACCGTTAAAATTGTCCAATGTGAATAGCATGCTAGAATGGGTGGGAAAATATATGCTACAAACGAGTAAGTGAAAGCTACTATAGAGAAAGCTAACCTTAGAAAGTTGATAATAAAGTCGATGAGAAAACATTATGAGTGATGAGTCAAATAAAATTAGTATATAATTCTAATGAAGTTTATGACGAGGCTCAAACTACACTTGAAAGCAATTCGAAAGTTCCCTCACTACACTACACCGCAAAATTCTATTTCAACTTTCAGATATTTTAAAATAAAGCTATGCACATGCTTTGAAGTAATGGGTTCATCCGTGAATGATTATACCATAGCAAACGACTGACAGTAAGTAATAGCTAAAACATCATCTTCTTCAACTTTCTTCTTTTTAAAAACAAGGTGGAATTTTTTTCGCCAACGAGATGCGACGACAAGGGTACGTGACAATGTTGGATCCACTTCAGGACGCCTTTGGGGAACGAATGGGAGGGCTCCTCTTTCTACCCGCACTTTGCGGGGAAGTTTTCTGGGCAGCTGGGATTCTTGCCGCTTTGGGAGCCACTTTGTCCGTTATCATCGACATGGACCGGAACACGAGTGTCATTCTCTCTGCATGCATCGCTGTGTTTTACACCCTTTTCGGTGGATTGTACAGCGTCGCCTACACAGATGTGATTCAGCTTTTATGCATCATTGTTGGATTGGTAGGAACTCCCTGTTTGCATTTGATGAAATGATACATATTCAATACTAGCTGGAAATTGGCATTTTTAAAAAAGTATTTGTTTCTTCTCCACCGGATAAATCTGATTATATTTTGTGGGTTATAGTGGCTTTGCATTCCATTTGCACTGACACACAGAGCAGCTGGCTCATTAACGGAGGCACTCAAGGATCCAAATATTGACTGGGTGGGCGAGCTACATCCGGAAGAGTATGGTCAATGGATCGATTACGCACTGCTCCTCATTTTTGGCGGAATCCCGTGGCAGGTAACGAATTTTTCCTTGTTTATCCTTCCAGTTCAATTTTCAAATACATATTTAATATATGGTGAGAGCATTTTATGGAGCAGACAGCGATGGTACGTGAGAATTATGTAATGCTGAAACTTTTTCCGTGTCACTTGGAGCAGAAAAGCCAAACGCATGTGAAACTAAATTATTGGTTTTGCAAAGACAGGAAAAGTTTTCTTGGTGTCTCTTGAGACTTATACCAACCAAGCAGAAAACCGCTAAACTCATTTTACTTTAATTTTAGCCTGTTTGTGCATCCAGTAAACAGCAAAACGTTTTTGTGACAGAAGGCAAAGTAAACGATTTTTAAAACTTTGAAATGAAAAATATGCATTTCCTAATAAGTAATAGTTACTGTTTTCATAGAGTACTTCGTTTATTGTAATAATTATGAAAAAAGAATTCTGGTAAAAGTAAAGTTTTCAAAGGGAGAGAGTACTACACTGTTTTGCACTAGTAAAGCGACTCTCTGGTTGGGTTTCTGGAAAACCTTGATAATAGCACACCCTGAGAGAAAAGAGAGAGACATTCTATGAAAATTAAACGAGCTGTCCCAACTGTCGAGTTTAAAAACAACACCAATTCATCATCACCCCTGTTGTACTCCTTAGTTATAATACGCTCACATCCAGACAAAATAAACACATTCATAATTGTGCAGATAACCCACCTGAGAGCAATTTTATTTCATTATTATTTCAAACGAAGAAGGAATAGGAATTTGGTTTCTAGAAAAAACTGAAACAGTGTTGAGTTTGGCACATTACCTTGCACCTTGCAGTCAGATTATTGAAAATTCGATTTCGAAAGCCATTATTTCTGTTGATTACGTTTCAGTTGAGTTGAAGGCAGGAGAACAACAAGTTAGTAAAATATTTACACACAACAAAGTACAAAGGGGATAGGCTAAAACAATAAAATTGTCTATGTGCTATTTTTATACAGTTTCATGAATTGCTAATAAAATTGCGTCATAAAAAGGTTACCATTTAAGGAGTGTTGCGATTTTGTGTTTTGCGTTGTTGCCATTCTATTCGCACATGAACATGAAGGGAAAATACAAATGCGATATGTGTCTAGCTTAAAGTATTATCCGTGTATCCCGCTGAGATCCGCTATTTGCCTCTCACGAACCATTGTGTGGGCGAATTTAAACTGTAAAAGCTTTTCGTGGAAACAAGAGAAAGCAGGTTTGCATGTCATCGTGTTGAAACTGGGTGCATGATATGATTAGGAAAAGAGGAAAAATCTGAGCACACTCCAGATTTGTAATTTCAGACGGTTAGTAGAAAAATGCCAAGAAATTGCCGGAAGATTATTGAGTATTCACGAAAGAAATATGGTAAATGCGATTTACATTTTTTGCATCAAAATGCTCTATCGAACTTTTCGACAGTTAGAAGCAGAAAAAGCTCCATTTATTGAATAAATTTTTTTCTGAGGTTGTCACAAAAATGAATCCAGGGCTGAATTCAATTTTATACTTCATTGAAAAATGCTTGAATTGCTTTGCAAGTGATTTATCTGAAAAGGTTCAACTGCGTAAAGATGTAGACTTTCTAATTCAAGCTGAAATATTTTAGTTAAAAACGATAAATTTTTATATTTATTTAATGGACAGGTTTACTTCCAACGGGTACTGTCTAGCAGGACCGCCTTCGGAGCACAGATCCTTTCTTATGTTGCAGCAGTTGGGTGTTTCCTCATGGCAGGTAAGTTAGAATTATGAAATACAAAGTTTACTTGTGAATATGAAAAAAGAAATTGAGAGGTCAAGGTAAACTTTACAGATTTACGATTTACAAACAGCGATTCTGACGATAATCTTGAAAGATTATTCGATGAAGTAGTGTAAAATAAGGATTTTTAATTTTATTCCATTTAATTGTATAGTTTTTAATTAATTTATGTTCTCTTTTTTGCAGTGCCGCCAGTGATCATTGGAGCTATTGCCAAAGTCTCAGGTTAGTTGAGTGAGTCTGAGTTATGTAAAGGCGATGTTATGTGACTTCATTAAAAATTAACATACCCTTTTAAGCATAAATGTTTTACAAAAACTGCATCTCATTTTCTAAATTACCAACGGTTGTCAGTCGGCAGCATCAGGCATTGAATGTACGAAGTGAAACTAAAGTTTCGTCTTTTAAGTTCGTCTTTCCACTTAACTTCTTTTCTCAGAAGCCATTTTTTTTTCTTTATCTTCTCTGATGTCTATTTGTACTATACTACCACTCACGTAATCAAAGTATACAGGGACAAAAATGGATCCAGAGATGAAATTCCCCGTTTTCTGCTTTGCGCCTTGTCTCAAGTTTCACAGTTTAAAGGGGAAATTGTCCCCGAAGGCTTTCCAAAGAAAAAAAACTACGCAAAGAGGAGAAAATGTTTTGAGTTTCGGGGTTTGACCTTTTGCATTTTCCATTTAGTAATGTACTTTCTCTATTATTCATTACTTTTATCTCTCTCTCTCCACGAACATTTCAGACTGGAACAAAACGGAATACGGCGAGTGGTACGGGAAAGATCCAGCAGCTCGTGGGGAATCTAACATGGTTTTGCCCCTGGTTATGCATCATTTGACTCCTGACGTCGTCTCATTCTTTGGCCTGGGTGCTGTCTCCGCAGCTGTCATGTCCTCAGCCGACTCAAGTGTCCTCTCTGCTTCATCCATGTTTGCTCGGAATGTCTATCGTCTCATCTTCAGGCTTAAAGTAAACAATCACGCCACTGGCTTAATTTAATTAAGCCCTTATTGTTACACAACAGGAAAAAATTAAAGTGGAGTTGCTGCATATGTCAATCTTTTTACTGACTTTTCTATAGGCCTCTGAAATTGAGATTATTTGGGTGATGCGTGTGTCAATCTTCGTGGTGGGGGCATTGGCTACTGTCATGGCTCTCACGATTCCTAGCATTTATGGACTTTGGTAAGTCATGCACAACCAAAAACAAAAATAAGAAACAGTAAAGTAGAATATTTTTGTAAATTCTTGACCTGATTTTATTATTACCCATATTTTTAAGAACAACAATATTTCTTTTTTTGGCACACACGCAAACCGCGTAAATATGCTTGTTAAAAAGTAAAAACAGAACACTAAAATGTGCCGAGTGACGAATCTAAATAATTTTAAACTTCAGAAAATGCGCATTTACATATATGCAATTGACAGGGAATATGTGATTGATATTTTTCACAGGACAATGTGTTCAGATCTGGTATACGTGATTCTGTTTCCGCAACTTTTAATGGTTGTCCATTTCCGCCACTACTGCAATACGTACGGCTCTCTAGCAGCATACTGTGCGGCTCTCCTGTTTCGACTCGGTGGTGGTGAAGAGCTGCTCCAATTGAAGGCATTCATCCACTTCCCGTATTTTGAACCTGGCGATGACGAAAACGGCGTCTGGGAAAAGCAACGCTTTCCTTTCCGCACCTTCTGCATGCTCATGTCTTTGGGCACCCTCGCCGGCGTGTCAAAACTGGCAGACTGGTTGTTCCATTCAGGGATTCTGCATCCAAAATATGACTATTTCCGATGTGTTGTCAACATCCCTGAAGATCGGCTCAAGGTAATCGGTTCGGGTGGTCCTCGGGGAAACGTGAGAAACAAATTCTTTAGACATCATCCTCCTTTCTCTTTCTTCTTTTTCATTGTCTTTTCTCTCTCAAAATCATTTCTCTTGTATAAATCCTTTTCTCTTTGTCCCACTTTATTATTGCCTCACTTATAGCATGACCCATTTATTTACTATTATGGTAATGGCGGCAATAAGTCTGTAATAAAATAGATAAGCACACGGCTAAATGCACTTTTGCTTTTAGTAAAGCAGCAATAAAAATGATGACATATTGATGACTCGAGGACACAATTCCCGCTGTCGTCAATATAATCAGCAATTTATTTTCAATCGAATCCACTTCTCTATGTGGAGCAATAATAATAATATCATCGTTTTCATTATTTGCCATCCGTATCTTATGATTATAATCGCATCTTTCTCGTTTACACCGGAGAAAACCTCCAACTGTCTTAACTGAAACTTCCTTCCACTTAATGCTCCACTTCCTCTTAAAACGTCTGTCTTGTGTATGTTCACATTCTACCTATACAAAATGAGTGTTCAAAATGACTATTATGCATATACCCACTTTAGCTTCTTTTTTTATGTGTATACACGGCTCGTGTCTCCGTGGGAAGTAAATATTATATTTGCCTTCTTTTTTACTCTGCGTTGCACTGTATACGAAACGAAGTGTGCAAAAAAGGAGTGCCGATGCACATATACGTGAAAAATATGGAGCACCTCCATTTTTTGAACACTTACGTAATATGAAGTGACTATGTAGCCACATGATGAAAATAAATTTCAGCTATGCTTTTTAGTTACTCTGTTAGTCCAACGCAAGTTCCTTTTTTTCTCCGAAGGAGTGAAGAAAGAAACTCGATCGATCGATAAGCTCTCTGGAGAAAACAAGGAAGTGTGTTTGTGTTTATGTGGAGACAGAGCTTAGTTTTGATGTTTGCTTTTACGCTGTGTGGGGAAAAAAGGAGGAACGTATAACGAAGTAGCGGAGAAACGAATGTGTTAAAAGCGATGCATGCCAAATGTACTTCGATTCTTGGTTTGTCAGGTACCCTTACAATTCGTTTTAGCTTATCACATCAAAATGTAATGAAATCTGCTTGCTCGAGATATATGTTACAGTAATGCAATGCAAGAATACTGCATGTTTACATTTTGTTGCAAGAACAGAGAAACAAATTGGCCGTGTCAAGTTTTACCTTTCGTACACGTGTCTCACCTTAAGAATTTATTGTACTTTTGCAGGATCAAGAAAGGCATCTGAGAAATGCTTTCACAAAATATGCCTTACCCTTGTACAATAAAATCTTGATTATTACATCATTTTTATTCTGGCCACAAAAAGAAAACAATTCAGCCTTTCCTTAAGCTATGCGTGCTTCAAACGATGTTACATAAAGTACATAAACACAGCGATTAGATATTTTAAGATTAGTTAGCGTTCCACTTTAAGCACACTTAAATCTTTTATTCATTCATATTGTATGCTAAACCTCAGATATAATTCTGGATTTCTAATTAAAGCTTTGCTTACTGAACCAGAAATTGAAAGTTGTCACATGATACCAAAAATAATAAGGCTCACTTACACTCGTAATAATAATCGTAACAGAGTAGCTTCTACCAAGAAAAAGTAATTTCCTGTGTCAGTTTATTTCTCCTTGTTTCATGTCTCAAGTAGTAAAGTAGACTCCAGTGCGTAGTTACTTCCACTGTAGTAAAAAGTAACGTAAAAATGTAATTTTACCCAAGTCGACCAAATGGATAAATAAATTGCAATGATCCGTAATAATAATAATCATTGGATATTATTGTACATACGTAGATACGTTACATGTCCTTGTGATTTTTCTTTTTTCACTTTACGTTTCTTTTCTCTCTTTTAATTAGCTGAATAAAAGCGAAAGCGGATGAACTAAAGAGTTTCTTCTCACTTCTCCGTTTATAAGAATCTTTCAGGCTTAATATCAGAGTAAACTAATGAAAATGACCCTTGTTCCTAGTATGGGAACTAAATTTTTTAAACGTTTAAGACCACTTTCATGGTTCCATAATCCGAGACTTTTAATTTTTAACCAACTTTTAATTAATTATCCTCTTGTGTCTCTACTACGGATGCACATTTTGCTTTAAGTGTGCTCAATAAATCTTAACTGCGACATGAAGCAGCATGACGAACAAAGCTAAAAATAAGTATCATGCGTCTTTCTCTGTTTCAAAAAGTTAAATAAAACATTACAGCAGCAATCATTATTCCCGTGACTTCATGTCTTGCGTTTATCTTACTGATTTATGGGTACAGGTTGAGGAACCAAACGAAGGTGAAATGACGGTAATGACAGCAGCCATGGTGCAAAAGTATTGTGCCATGGAAGAAATGAATGGTCGAATAAATCCGGCCCTGTCTGACTCCGACGAAGATTCCAATGGTAAGAAGCCGGGTGGAGGTCCATTAGTGGGCCAAGTGGTGGAACGGCCAGGTGCAATTCCTCAGAACGTACAAAAGGAGATGAGCAAGCCAAGTGGAGGAATGCCAAGTCCTGCGAGGGTCATCCCAGCTATTCTCAGAGCCGGCTCCATTACCGAAGGACCTTCGCTCCGAAGCGGCTCCATTTCCGGTCCACCGCCAGGTGCCAGAAGACTTTTCAACGAGAGCGATGACTACGGAGGCGGTGGTGGAGGTGGCAGAAGTGGAGGGAAATCGTATCAGACAGCCCTTTAAATAGGTAAACATCAAATTGCCTTACATTCAATTTCATACAATTTTGACACCGCTAGGTTATTCAGTTAAGTTTTACGTTAACTATTTAAGTTTCCCCAATTACTACGTAATTCCGCAAAATGTTGGCATCAACCAGGTTATTAAAAGAAGGCTTGGTTTAACCAAGAAATCTTTAAACAACTTCGCCGATCCATTTTGTGTAGGTCCGTTGTTCATTATTTATTTGCATGAGCCACGCAGTTACATTTAGTGAAGCTGAAGTTTGTTTACTTGGAATAAGTTTTTCCGTTGAATTCAAAGCTGAAAACAACAAACTTCAAGGTAAACACGTATGTAAGAGTTAGAAATTCCCTTCATCTCTATAAATATGCCACTACCAATTTCAAAATAACATGAAACATGACTTTGCCCTAATCAAAGAAAATGGTGTCCGTCAGTTAGATTTATGTTTGCACATTTACTCCCCCCACACGTCAAATTTGTTATCGGCCCACGCACTTCCATACATTTCCATTCTTACTACTCAGATACACACCCTGATGAGATGAGCACTTAAACTTTTACTTATTTTCAAAGAAGTTTTTTAAAAATGACGTGAGCTAATAATAATTCCTGCCCCCTTTTCAATTGTCATTCTTCAGATGGTTAGAAGCTTCAGCTCTGCAGGTACCTATCTGACTACATTAACATTAATGATCGCGTGTTGAAAATATCTAATATAAAATATCTGTAATAAGATAAGGTAATATGTTTATAAATTAAATTAAGTGTACATGAAGACTAAGTCTATCCGAATTCTCAGAGACATTCTTTTCTCTGAAGAGAAAGCTACAAAAGACTCATGAATTGATTATTTTGATGTGAAATTTTCCAGCGCACACAAAAAGCTGTGGTCCATTCATTATCGATGGGGGAACACAATTTTATCTCCAATAGTTGTATGTACTTTATTAAAGGCGAAGGTCGGTCGAACCTCCAAATCCAAAAATGAAACATGTAGAGTATGGAGCGAGACGGTTTTTGAGCCAAAAAAGCGATGGGACTTTTGGATAAAGGGAGTGTCGTCTTGATCGATGGCTACATAAAATGTACACAACCTCGAGCGAGTACACAAAATTACTACATACACACTTAATAAGGGTATATGGACACGAAGAAAAATAGCATTTTGTTTGTCGCATTTGTAGTAGTGTCGTATACCAAAAAATAGCTCCTTTCTCACTTTGTTTGATAGAAAGGGGAAGGAAAGGGAATATGGAGAAGTTTGCTTTGTCATTATGTCCGTATTATTGGACCAGATAGACGTGTAGGTATTCAATAGGTAAGTGGTTTTGGCCACAACTTTATTCTAAAGAACATAATAGGTAGCTAACAACGGTTTGGCTTCAGCTCCCTTTTCACGCATTCAATGAAATGACGTCAATGAGGAAAACGAAATGAGAGGAATGCATACATAAAAATGGTTCATTTCTCCTCTGAAGGAACGAACAAAAAGAAATATGGACTCAAAGTGCATTATTACTAAGAAAGAAAATGGTTCGGCGAACAAAATTGTTGACGCATGCAAGCTTACTTCTTGGTTTCATTTCTTATTTTATGGAGAATTAGGTAAATAAACTGAGCTGGGTACGGTGTAGATAGACACATTCATGCAATCTTAATATTATGTATTAGTGGAAAGTGAAAACATATCCATGACCTATGTGGATACAGGGGATTTATGGACTAACTAATTACAACTAGCGCAGAGCTGGAGTGTATGAATTTGTTTTACAGAAAAACCTATCTTAAATTTAGCATTCAAGAATTCATTTTAATCTAAGGAAGAGTAGACTGAGAAATTAGCCAATATAACTACAGAGGTCTGACAAGTGGACTCTGTTACCTTTTACATTAAGCTTTAAATAATCTCAAATTTGTGGATCCTTTTCTCTGTTTCGTTGTTTTAGGGAGATGGGGAAGAAAACTTGTTTCTTCTTCTGTGGATGAAGCAGCAAGCAAAGCAATCTTTTCACATCTTTTTTATTATGTACTTGTATTATTAATGGAGGCAAGCAAAAGGAAGGAAAGCAACGATGTGTGACCTTTATCTCACCTTTATGACCTGACTGTGTTTGACCTGAGATGGAAAAGGAATGGAATGTATGTTACAATTTGTGGTACGGTAAAATAGAAAGCGCATAAAAAATTGGGTCAAGTCGAATACTCCACAACCTCAATTCAATCATTGTGTCGTGGTGAAGAAGGGGAAGTTGTGGACACGAAGGAAGCGAAGAAAACGAAATAGCTGATTTGTTCGGACGAAGAAAAAAGGATGATGCTGGTGAGAGAAATATTGCCACTTTATTTTGTTTTTGTCTGAAGATGCAAGGAAAGCGAAAAGTTGCATGACGAAAATAATAATATTAATGTGTACACACACAGGTGTGTTATCCATTATTGGAAACATCTAGACCATAGCAAGACAAACCTCAACTAATGTATTACAGCAAGTAAAACTAACCCAGAAACCATCAAATATTGATTCGTACGTAATTAACTAAATACTATTGATAAATAATTATAATAGGTTGACTATTATTCTTAGAAACTTAATTAATTAAATTAATGTAAGTCGATACATAATGATGACGATGAAATTGAGGGAAAAGGGATACATATCAGTATATTGCGAGCCGCTCTCTATTTTTTAGCGTTCAATACGAAAATAAACTGGTGTAGGAAAATACTTAGATAAAATAGAATTTTGTAGCTCATTCATCGTAACACCAAAATATTTCAATTAAAACGTTATCTACGTAATGTCATATTGAATTTCACCTGCAGACTTGTTGCGCAACAATCATATCAACAACGTAACAAATTTCCAGGTAGTGAAAAACAAGTAGTTTGTTTGCAGTGAAGTTGTAGTGGATGTACGGTAGATGATTTTTATAATTTTATTCAAACTTTTGGACACAGGATACTCCCTCAAACACTAAGCTGTATACATTTACCTACAACATATCATTACACGGCCACGTGCATTGTTTGGCCCAATAGCAAATTAAATTGTACCGTGCATGTAAGAAGCACGTATCAAATCACCAACTAATAAAAGTAGTGAAGAATTAGAGATTAATGGAACACTGATCTAATAGTCCTTCAATTACCCATGATACAATGCAACATAAACATATCTTTCTGTGTGATTATAAATGAAACGTTGTAATACTATCTTTATGAATTAAATTAGGTATTCGTCAACCAAGTACTTACATGCAAGAATCAATAAAATACTAGTCAAGAATAGTAGAGAAATCTTTTCCACGACATATAGATTGTAGAAAAGCAAATTATTTTGTAGCAATCATGTACCAGCAAAAAATCTTTTGGATTTTTACTAGTGTATTAGGAGCAATATTTAGATAAAACATTGAAGGTAGTCACTCATATCTACAAAATGATAATTATTTTGATTATAGATAACGGCAGTTAACTAGTAAAAATAGACTTTCATTTCGGGTTCGGTTTCAAATGAAAGACATGGAGAACATACGTGTGATGCTTTGTGGACGATGAAATGGTAAAATATGAAACGCTTGGAAAAGTGTGCTATTCTGCGTACTGTGTACCGTGAACATTGAAGAATGGAATCTATTTACTCATTGTTGTTTGTATGTGTGTACATATACATAATTAATCTATCTATCTATGATGAATGTATTTAATTATTTTGAAAGCTGTTTTTGTAAATATTTGCGTTTCAATTTACGTTACTAAATAGAAAATACGAGGCTGGACCTACCGTAGACAAGAAAAATTGTTTTTGTTGTTTACTGTCAATTGTTAGAAATAAAGCGGAAAATAAAAGTTATCGTATGTGTATGCTATAATTTGGTCAATTAACTGCCAAATAATAATATAAATTCGTTCTAAGTAGTGGCACAAGAATAATAATGGGTATGGGTACATACCGCAAATAGTATGATTTTCATGACTGTTTGAAAGAATTAAAAGTGAGCACGGTTCGTGACGTGATGATATATGTAAGTAAATGTAAGGCTTGGTGCTTAACGAGTGTATACACAAGTGTAAGCCCTGTAGATTACACTGGGAATGGATTGGATTAAGAAGAGACTCGGGATTCAGGCAGGATGGAGCGTGCAGAGAGAAAGCAATGAAAATGGAACGGGAAAACTGAAACTGTGTTTGTAGCGGAGTCGTAGCCGTGGCGTGTTTCTGGTATAGTTTGTAATCGTTTGTTTTACTGGAATCGGAAACCTCTATTTGGTTTAGATTCACTTGCTACGTTTACGTTGCTTACACTCATTTTTTACTGGTTCTACAAAGGGCAGATAGATAAAAGAGAATAAAGAGACAGAGCTTTTCTTTGTAGTTTTTATGATTATTGCAACATAATAGTACCACCTATCAGGAAGCCCTTTGTTACTTACTCTTACATCTTATGAACTTGTGTATTTTACGTTCCTTACTAATCCATACTGGACTTAATAATCCAAAACACAAATTGTGAGCACCAGGTAATTCGCTTTGCCTACGGGCAATAAAATGAAGCTATCGGAGAGAAAAGATAACTTTTAGCTATATGAATATTTCTCTATCTGTCATGTCACGGTTAACTGTTGCCATTTAAAATTGGTTCTATTGTAGAGTGGCCATTTTCCAAAGTGGCGCAGTGATATTAAATGTGTCAGAAGTATTATATCGTTATACTATGGAAAATGCTAATTTTAATGAGTGAACGTTGTACGTTGTACGACAAAGTAATTTGTTTAAATTGACGATGATGATGAACATTAAAATGGTACCAAAAATATGTATGAACATAGCAAACGCAAAAAAAATTATGTGTACTTATAAAACATATCTGTGTCTGTTTGAAAAGCTATTGATACTTATATTTCTCCAGGGAGCGGAAAGAATTTATGAGCACGCTGTCATATGCTACTGCGTAGTCAAAATATTTGTCAATTTATAATAAAATGTAGAACGAGAATATTTATGCAAGACAGAGGAGACGCACATGGTGCTAACAAACAATCATAAAATGGTAATTAATTAAATGTTTATGTTAATGTTGTGTAGAATGTTGAGGAATTCAAACTGACTATGAAAAATTTAACTTATGATACATTGTACTGTGTACTGGCTACATTCTAAAAAAAGCTGTGTTAGACGTTATTTGCGTTGTTTGTAAGCACGTTCGATGATAACACATAAATATCGCTATAACTGTGTATTATTTATTGTATAAAAATTCAGTTAATGATGATTATAATATAAGGCAAGGGAAAATAATATTGTCAGTTATGGTAAAATACTGTACGCATTATTGAAGAATTATTATGATAAAAGAATATGTAAGTCATGTGTAGTCAAATGAAAAAGAGTACTGAATTAAAACAGAAAAAAGTACTTTTAGAAAAAACCCTCAGTTTCTAAATTCAGATCGTCTTTTATTTTAATAAGTATCAACATAAAAAATTATAAACATTTGGCAAACATTCTGGAGACATTCATTAATACATACAATTGCAGTTAATAATCACAGCTATCAACAAACACACTTTTTACACATCACTACACAATGAAATATGAAATACCTAATAAATAATGTAAGAACACCGTAACATTTAAATTAAATAATTGCTGCAAATAACATTAATAATGACTTGAACAACACTCAACTAATATAAATAATATTATTATGTTTGACCACATGTAATTAAATCGCATACAGCAACTCTCATATTAAATACCCTTTGGTTTCTCGCTTTTAAAAATAGTCACATTTTCTTGGTCTACAAGAGTGACGAAAAATGGAGACAAATACGTTTCGTTTCACCTCAGGAGAAGCCACTTCATTTGTTACAAGTTACAAACACTACTGTACTCATAGACCTTTTTATACAGCTATACAGAATTGTTTCAAAATGTTAATCTGATTTTGTCATGTCGCATACTTGTCGCATATCCATAACAAAGTGTGATTTAACCGGACGTTATCGCAGTAGAAGAACGAGAAAGAGAGCTCCACTCGAGACTGCTCATTATAGAAACATTTTCCTTTTTGGGCTACTGGTTGGTAAAAGTGACCCTACAAAACTTTAGTCATTAAGTATACATACTATTTGGTTAGTACAAGATAAATTTTAAACTTAAACATTGATGTCCGCCACTCCCACCACCTGCGTGCCATTTTTTTCCTTTGCTTTTCCAATTGCGTCGTGGTGACCAATTTCATGGTTTGACCTCATCACATTATCAAGAAACTTCATACATTTTGCCGCAGTCGCGGTCATGAGAGAATGACGTTAATAATGTGTACCCAGTAACCCTTTTAGTAGTTCATAATTTTGCATGTTTACTGTACTTTTTGTTGTAAAATATTTTTTTACGACTCCAGTAATAGAAATATGTAGTTGCATGTAAAATTATAATATTGAACTTGCTAAACTTCTTAAAGTAAATTATTCCGCTCGCTCGATCATTGTCCTTCACGCAGGATAAGTTTAAGTTAGCAGACAGAGTAAAGCGGTACTTGATCCACGTTCAAAAAATCTTTCCGTCCAAATGTTACCTTTGTTACACAAACGAGTGACTTTTTTCCATTTTGATACTCCTCTCTTGAGACGTGCTCTGCATTCCGAATGGGCAAGTGCTATTCAAGATGCACTTTGTTAGATACATTCTTGCCAATCAAGGAAAAGTGTGCACACTTAAAAAATTATGTATCCACTTATCTTCAGTGTTAGCATAATCATTGGAGAGGGTCATTCCCTTAATCAAATCACATCATCAAATGAAAGGGAAAACCTTGTCTTGCAACAATTTTTTTGATCTGAGCTTAAAGGGACATGGGCATGACTCATGTGTGAAAAATAAATACTTATCAAATACATGTAAGAGGAAGAGAAAGAGATTCATTTGTACTTGAATGTATCAGAGTGAATCCAGTTTTTAAAAATACAAACACAATATACCAGATAGCTTTCGGCAGTATTGCACCACAGCAGAACACCACTGCGCGTAAGTTGTAAAAAAGTGAACTGACTCATCGCTGTTTTGTATTCAATAAGGTACAATGCCATCATCGTCCTTCGAAGAGGAAGTTGTTTGTCCACTTTTTAATATGTACCTCACACTCTGGTAGAAAATTTTCATAGAAAAATACAAGACATATCTTCGAGAGAGAGACAGACAAAACATGAATTTAGGAAAAATAGATATTTTTACGAACTTAAAAAATAAAGAAAGTATCAGTCAAGTTTTGGTACTTTTTAATGCTTTTGCTTACAAACACTAAAAACACCAAATCCAATGTTAGTTTGCACTTGTGACTTCTCATTTCATTGATAAAAAGTCCCATTGCCTTCACACAATTTCTTTGATTCAAAAGGAAAACAATTTGGATTGAGCACAAGAAGAACCATTTAGTAGTCAGACTTTGATCAATTTTTGGGGTGGAGCTGGGACGAGTAAATGATGTAAATTGTACGCAGCATATTTTTTACACATATACACACTGTGAAAAATTATGCTGTTTTTGACTACGCGACAATAAATAAAATTATATTTGAACAGGGCTTCTTTTTTTCTTTCTGTCGATAAGATCATCAAGGTATTCTTGATTGTCGACTTGATCAACATTGAATGAACGTTCATCTACAAATTCTTCTTCATCCTCTTCCTCCTCTTCGCGTTGGTCATTTCGACGATTAAGATGCTGCTCATCTGCGTACACATCATCCACGAACGCTTCTCTCTCCTCAGGGTCAAACTCCTCAGAGGCTGAAAGAAGAAACGAGAAAGAAAATGTACTCCATAATAAATAACATAAAGATAATTTCCAAAAACGACTTTTACAAACACTGAGGTTTGACCCAAAATCTGAATAACATCTCTACACATATTGTTAATATGATTACTACTAAAAGTGGGTAAAGCAAAGGATTAACAAACTGTGATTACCTATATTCTAATGCATTTTGACAGATCGACTAAAATATCCCGCACCCAACGCAGACTTTTCTGTGAGAGAGAGGAAAACTGGTAAGTCAAGTTAGAAGTTAAAATGAAATGTTTTTGATTCTGCAAAACCAATAGCTGCACCACACCAGACATTTTGTTAATGTTAGTCACGAGTTGCAGAAATGCAGAGTGCAGATGTAACCAAATAACATGCTTTTGCTTGCCAAAAGAAAGGGAAAGGGGTTAAGAAATTATGGCGATGGCGATGACCGAGCGTCCACTTTTTAGAAGTTGATTTTGAAATGCGATGCATTTTTGAGATGATTTGTTAGTCATGTTTCAGCTTGCAGTAATCGTAGAAGCGATTAATTATTGCTTGAGAATGAAACATGATTTTATAATGAAATTGTTGTTAGTCGCGTTACTGACTTAAAAGCCCTTTCTTGAGTAGAAGCCGAAAAAGGGTATAAAAAGACAATACGAAAACTTTCTCAAATACTTTTTTTTTCATTTTCAAGAAAAGGTTAATTAAATTTTGAGATTCGAGATGAGCAGAGAAGGAAATTGTGGCCACACACAACTAGCAGAATTTGATCCAAGGTTTTGAAAGAATGTAATTTTAGGTTTGATCACACCATCCACATCGATGAATAAAGAATATTGTATCCAAAAGCCAAACGAGATTAGGAGTGACAGAATCAAGCACAAAAGGGGACTTTCTTTATGCTTTGTAATGAAATTATTCCATCCTCATCTACAGAATTAGTTTTCATTTCAGTCGGAGTGAAAATGAGATTCCCAGTTTCTCGAGTAAAAGCTGCTCGGCTTGATGGGTTTGCTTATGCGAAGGAGGTGCTGAAAACTGAGAGGCTCGGAATAAGCACAGGTTCTTCTGAAAGCTGTCCTTGATCCATAATTCCAGCCACTATGTTAATTGCATTATTGTTATTATTGAAATTTGTAACCGCCGGCATTCTAATGCTTTCCGCTCCACCCTGCGTAAGCTGGTTAATTGAGTTAGTAAGAAGCTGTGTGTGTTTCTGCTTGCTCCTCCTTTCATCCTTTAAAGGTGAAGGCCAATGTAACTCACTTATAATTCCTGAAGAGTCTGCTCCATCTAAGTCGCCACGCGCGGCTTCATCAACCGCTTCACCAAATTGGTCAAGCTCCTCTGTTTCACTTCTCGCTGGAGCTGGCCGAGTGACCGGCCTCTGCTTTCGCTTTGGCTCTGACTCCGCAGATTCTGTCTCTGACCCTGAGTCTTGCTCTTCAAAGCGGGAGTGTTTTGCCCCTTCATAAAAGACGCTGCCACTTCCCCTCGTCTTTGTTTTTGACGGAATGTCGCTTGCTTCCTCCTCGGGAGAACTATGGACTGGGCCACTGGTGCTATTGCCGGCACGCCCAGTCGTTTCTCCAGCCCGCCCGATAAAGCTTCCTCCTCGCCAGAAAGTCTTTCTTGGCTCATTTCTTGGCTTACCTGGGCGGAGGAAGACGTCTGGTCTCTCTCCCACTCTGAAGACATACTCGGGAAGTGTCGTGTAGATATCTCTTGACTGATACTCTGCCCCTGGCTGTTGTTTTCCAGTGATTCTTCCTCTGTATAAGTGGGCCGCTTCTGTTTTCGCAACTTCCGGTCGTTGTTGGTGATGATGCGGCCGGTGCTGGTGTTTATGCTGTCGCTGTTTCTCATGCTCGGGTGCCTTTGTGTGTTTGTGCTTTTGGTACTCCACCCATTTCTTCGGGGGAGCACGACTCTTTCCTCCTTGATGCTGGCGGTGATGCTGGGGCTTTGTTTTCTTACTCCTGAAATTTTTGAAGAACGGTTTTCGTCTAGTTTGAGGACGAACCCGTTCTGGTCGTCCGCCATTCCCACGGACATTCTCTGGAGGAGTTTGTTTGGGTTGATGCGACGTCCTTCTTTGTCCACCATGGGAATCGTGATGGTGAACCGAACCGGTCCTGAGTCCAGAGGAATGCGGAGACCGCCACCTGTTCTTAGTGGAAAGCCGACTTTCTTCAGATTTAATTTGATCATCGTAATATTCGCTATTAGCATTGTAATTGTCACCCAGCCCCACGTAATCTAAATCGTCTACAACTACGTCTACTTTTGAACTAATGTGAGAACCTTTCTTATTTCCGGTGGGAATGACTCGCTTGTCATGTACGTTCATGGTGGAGGATGTTCCTCCAGGATACTGTTTTTTATTACCAGGTTTCTTTTTTGCGGGACTGGGGTACTTTCCGGGGTTTGAGTGTGAGTTGCTGTATGAATTTTGATTATTATTCTTGGTCGGTCTTGTTGATTGCTGTGTGCGTCGGTATGGTTGTTGTTGTTGTGGTTGTTGATAGCTGTGATTATCACTACTGTCGTTGTTGATGAGGTCGTCGTCGTAGTCGTTATTTCCCATGGTACTAGCGGATTGGGTTTGGTCGACACGTTGTTGGTAATTTGTATTTAGATGTGGATTTCTGAACCCACCATAACCTTGGGGGTTACCGGAGTAGGAATTAAACTGTTGCGTTGGCGCATAAGCATTAGGCGCTGGTGATTGATAAGGGTGCGGCGGAAGGGAAGGATAAGTCTGTTGAGAATGAGAGGAGCCTGCCGCAGCCGGGAAGTTGTTTGCTGCTGCTGCTGCTGTTGGAGTTGGAGCTGCGCCTGGTCCAAAGCTTCCGGGTGGATAATTAAAGTTTCCTGGCGTCGCACCGGCATAGCCTGATGAGTACCCAGCATTGGTGGGTCCGGGGCTGGAAGGCCATGCCTGCGTACTAAATGGTGATCCGGCATGCTGAGTATTCCATCCACCAACATGTCCATGGCTGGATCCACCCCCGACATTGTAGCTTGGATATCCGGATCCTGAGGAGTATCCTCTAGATGGTCCTCCATTGGGAACATTGGGATAGTTTCCTCCGGGATTGGGGCCAGGGTAACTGGGGCCTCCTCCAAGGGAGCCTGAGTTTGATCCAAAGAGCGGTGATGATTGTATCCCTGAGGGAGGGTATGAGTTGCTTCCAGGTTGCGCATAACTCGCTCCAGCATTGAGGGGGGCATGTTCGTTGCCAGGATAGCGTTGAGGGTTGACAGCGGAAGGTCGGGCTTCCGTTGCACTCCCGTATACTGCTGCTGCTGCATTGTTGTGAAAGAGCCCGGAGCCGCTGCTGCCTGGGTTGCCGCCATAGTGGCTACCTCCTTGAGGTAAGGTGCTGTATGAAGCGAAGGGACTGGATTGTGAGCCTGAGGGGGAGTGGCTGAGCGGGGAGTTGAGAGTTGAGGATAATAAATTTGAAAGAACGGACGAGGGCTGCTGTCCTGAGGGAGGTCCGCCGCCTGGGGCGAAGGCTGCGTTGTAAGCTGCTGTTGAGGCGGCGAGGAGGCTCGAGATGCTCGTGAGAAGAGACGGCGATGCAGAATGCTGCGCAGAATGCCGCCCAAAGATACCGGCCGGAACTGCTCTACGGAAAGAGGTCAAAGGTTGATTATTTGCTGAAGGTCGCAACTTACCCGAAAAAACTATAACGGGTGGGGTTAGGAAAGCCCTGCTCTTTTTAGGGTTAGTACGAAAACGTCGACGGTTTCGACAAGAAGATAATGACAATGAAGGATTATAACCTGAGGTTGTGGCAATTAAGGTGTTAGGAGAGAGGGTCGGACGGGCGTGACCCACTGGTACGGGTGGCGCTGGAGTGTATGGAGTCTGGGTATTGTACAAAGTGTAGTAGCCATTCTGATAAGGTTGCGCGGTCTGGCTCTGGCCAAATGCTCCGGACAGTGGAGAAGGCAGCGCGGGTGAGGATTGGAAGGGGGCGGGAGTGGTAACAGGCACGGCGAACGGATTGTCGTTAGCTCGATAAGACGGCGGTGCTTGGTAGTGATTAATGTAGGCACTGGAGGAGGAGTACGGTGGACCGGGTTGCTCTCCAGGTGTTTTTCCTGATGACGGAGGATCGGCATACAGAGGTTGGTAACTGCTGCTCCACCCGCCCTTGATACCCACCTGGGCACCACCTGGGTTCACGGCGTTGGAAATGGAGTTTGTGACGGCATGTGCTGCGGCAGCGCTTGCAAGAGCTCGGGCAGCGGCTTCCGCGGCAGCTTGAGCGATTGCTTGAGTGGAGATTGAGTGAATTTGCCGGATGAGATCACCCTTTACAGAGGCTAACCCAGTGAGACCTGTAACAACTTGACCAGTGTGGGGGATGATTTTCGCTTTCGTTTCGAAAAGTTGCTGCAAATTTTGCAACGCTGACGATGGAGCATTCGGAGGAGGCGCACCCCATCCACTCATGGTGGCACTCAAGCTGGAGGCTGCTGGAAGAGCAGCCATGATGTTATTTGCCAGATTCCACGTTTTCTGATCGGGATATTTAACAAGTGGGTGATTTGGAGGGACGTTCCCCCCAAGAAGTAGACGAGCTATGTTAGCAATACTGCGTTTTTGGAGAACAGCAGGTCGGAGGGCAGTCTCATAATCTAAATTGGGTTAATTTATAATCATTATATTTGCCTTTTTGAAAAATAATGCTGTCGCACGTAATATACATAATATGTGGTCAGAGAGGTTGGCAAAGTAAAGCAGGAGTAAGCTATAATAATCTACCCATTTTTCCTGTTGCTGGTGCTGATTGTATCACAACTCCCCTGTCTCCACGATCATTTGTGGATGTACTAAGCTCGGCTACATTATTCTTCACTGGTTCCGCGATTGATTGGGCAACCGCAAAAATCTAAGGAATTAATTGATACGTGAGTTTTATCCTCTAATTAAACTGGAGGAAATTCTCCGATTTAGTGCTAAACTTACCAGAAGAATTGGTCCACCTAATAAAAACCATCTACTCATTATTAAAAATTGCGTCTTGCGACGACACTTCTTACACACTAAAAAATCTCACTTCCGTCCCGAATCACTCATACAAAATATTTTCTAAACTCGAGACCAATTTCTCACACAACAATAAAAGTATTTAAAACTTTGTTTAAAACTGGCAAAATATCAGCAAAATGCCTTCACGTTTTGTTTCTCTTTTGTTCGGAATCCAAAACTAAATTCGAATAAATAAATATAAATAAATAATAATATCATGTTATACTATATAACTGAGTAGATATAAATTTTTGGGGAAACTTTTCCCTTTCAAACGAAATATTTTCAGCGACGTCCACTCTCCGTCACCAGTGGTTCACAAATGAAAGAGAATGAGTTTTCAAAATCACTCCATATAAAATGTTTTTCGTCACAGGTACCCATTTCGTTCAGAAGCGTACGACTAAGGGAAGAGGAGACAAAAATTAGTCAAGCAAGCCTTCAATGTCAATTGGTAGTTAACAGTGAAAGTTTCCGGTTTTGTGTATACTAAAATCATGGCGCATAGTCATATATTCATATCATATCAACGTCACACAATGCCATAAGTGGTGGACTCAGAAAACGTTATATTATGCTTTCTATGATTAGTTTAGTATGCATGTACCTAACGGCTGCTACAAAACATCAATTGTGCATTTATTCAAATAAAACAATATCAAATGTTTAGTTAGTCAGTAGAAGATCTTCTTGAGAGAAAATAAGGGAAAGGAAGGAAGTAGTAGTGGGGGTATGGGATTCGTGTGGACACATTCATAAGCAGCTAAAAATGGTGTAAGGAGGAGAGGAGCCAAATGAAAACAAAAGTGAGTAATGATGGTACTGAGAAAAAACTTGCACTTTCTTTCATACATTACAGCTCAAAATCGTTGTGGTTTTACTGTTAGCAGTGATAGTGCAATGTAACATCTGAACAAAATACCTGTTATTAGTTTTTTCTAATCAAAGTGCAAAAAGAGAGAAAGATACTGCTTATACGCATGTTTAAAATATGTTCACGTATTCAGGTTTTCCATTTTTTATTTACGCCAATAAAATATACATTGGCCTGCTGCCCTGCCTCCTCCGTAGTACAGTAACCTTGAGCAAAAATTATGAGCAGAGAGGGGGTAGACAAAACTCGATTCTAAAAGTGCTACCAATTCAACATGACTTCACATTGTTATGATCATGGGATAACTTGAGTAACAAAACGCAACGTTACTTTTATTTTTTTATACCATGTGAATGAATAACGTGCAACTTGCAACACAAAATGCATTAATGATGGATGCGTCTTTTAACGTTTCCGTCAATGCTGTGGGACTTTTGTGGTTATACAGTGTATCGACATGTGGCTTATCGACTTGAAAACTGTTAAGAAGAGACGTGATTCAACTTTGTCTATCATTGTTTTCCCTCGTGTAACACTGGCCGATAAAAAATATCTAACCTGTAGCAGTGTACGATAGTCGGCGTGAAGTGAATCGCGAACATTTTATTAATCTCTGTTTTGTTATTCGATCAGAAGATCCCCATTCTTCGCCATAATTTGATAGATTCTCTCATTTCATTTTTTCCACAGTATCAATTTTGCCCATCTAAACCAAAGAACGTGACTATTAAGGTAACGTCTTGTGAAAATTGTAATGATAACTGCGGCTATAGCTCAAATTGTCTTTTTCGTCCCCTTGAGATAAGTTACAATAATGCACCCTGGTCATTGAAGACAGAAAATTCTATGATGGCTTCGTTTGGATCATGACGACGCTTCATGACTATAATGAACCGATGAGTGTAATTATGATGATACACACAGTCAGTCACACATAGCCTACTTTACGTGAAGACCTGTTTTTGTGGCTAAAAGTACCAACGTGCTCTGCTCCCAACCCATCACCCTTTTAAACATGAGCTGTGGGCAGAAAATGGTCAATTTTTCTTCCTGTACACACATCGTTATTATTTATGTAGGTACCTAACTACGGATTCAAACCTTTAGCTTTTTAAACAAAAAGTGGTAAATTTTTTTGTGCTCATCTTCATTTCATTGTCAATTTAGTTTGTAATTGTTTGTGAATGGCTATTTGATAACGATGATATGCTTGAATTTTAGTTTTGAAAAATAGATTTTTTTCGTCCGACAATAATTTTGAGTTCAAATTTTTCGAATAACCTCTTCAAGGACTTCAAGATTATCAGACAGACAGGTCACACAAACAAATTGCTCTAAGACACTGTGAAAGTGAAACGATCCAAACGGCAAAAATTTAGAACCATCAGTCATCATACCTAAATTAAATTGGCACAAAAGGTTGATAGGGTATCCTATGAAGAACAATGACCCACCTCACTATTATTATTGCATGAAATATTATCGTTTTATATTACTGTTAGAAATTTCACCTGTGGTAGGGTATACCAGACCAGGAAAAAAATGTATTTTTAAAAGTTCCCTTTAGAGGTCAAGCTTTGAATAATGATTGCATCTTTTTAGAAAAATGTCCCACCTTATGAAGTCACACATAATAAATTCCTTTCAAAAGTCTTTAATATATTTTGATAAAAAATAAAAACGTGAGTCTCTGGTGTCAAGAGATGAAAGATTCATTTCCTTTTTATTCATTCAGACATTTGTTCTTTAATACTAGTGACAACTCTTTCTGATTATACTAACAAATTCGACTACTTGCGCCCATAATAAGCCAGAAAGAGCGATTTTCACTTTCATTTTTACGTGTTGGAGGTTCATCCCTAATTAAAAAAATAAAACCTAAAAATTAATAATTTAACCTTAACGCTTTGATATTTTGGTTTACAGGAAGCAAAAAGGAAAGGTATAGTAAAGCCCCAAACTAACCATTTCATTTTCACTCTCTTCCGACTCATTTTTATTTAATTTTATTTGCATGTTTAAGTTTATTCATCGAAAATCCTGTTTCTTCTTTCAAAGCCACCATAAACCATTACACGTGGTCAACCAAGTCAAGTTCAACGTTTTTCCTTTAAAGCTGATTTCAATTTCATCCCATTTCTTCTTTTTTCATTTCTGTCCGTCTGACTCGATCACAATCGATCACACGCATCCATTTTTCACACAGCATACAACGGGCGCAGTGCCGGTTATCATTTTTATTGCCTGACTGCATTTATTTGCATTTCGTGTGCATTGTTTGTCCATTTAAGTATGATTGTCACTTTCGTTTAAAATTGCCCAAATGAATAATATTTTTGCATAAGTAAAATAATCTACATCTTGGGTTGATCTTCATTTCTGCTTGTAGCAACTAGCAGTTAATAAATTTACGTCAGCGTTTTATGGATTTAAAGAAAAAGTGACGTGCTACTCATTTCGCGACCAAGACTGACCTTTTGTTGTAGCAGGTGTCTATGTCAATCCACTGCCAAAAAATGTGTCCCAGGGTTCAAGCCCTACAATTTTTAAGTAAATTTTCAAACTTGGTGTGTGATTGCTTGAAATAATAAGAATGATTATGATAAATGAAGAGTAGGCAGAGTAGGGGATAAAAAGGAAAGAGAAAAGCCAGTTTTTAATCAATGCTCAAGATAAGGCAAACAGGGTTGTAAAAGAAAATGCACGCATTTTTATGTACAAGGAATGGCATCAGGATGTAATTATCGTAGTAATCATTACTAAGTAATGTGAGCAGCAAACCCATACACTACAAACTTAAGCGTTGTTATTTATTGACAAAAGGAATGTTACTGTTTTTACACAGTTCATTTTCATGTCGTTAACCACACAGCCTAACAAAGAATTTGTATCCTGCGAAAAAGGGAAATGCGTGAGACGATCGATGCTTTTCGGATGCGAATTAGTTCACTTTGTTCTCTCAGGGCTCATTTGCATGAGCCTATCAAAACTTTATGATTGGCATGTTAGCAGAAATTGTGAGACATGATACAGAAGACACACGACCTCAGTAATATCGACAAAAAATAAATCACGCAGTGATCACTGTTACTTATCTCCTTCCCTTGCAGCGCTGCATACAAAAACGCAAATTATAAATAAAAACATTGATACTGGGTAGAAGGAATCTGTTTAACCGAAATATTATTTATTGCGAAAAATCATGCTCTCCTTTTTCCGCGTGTGACCAGAATAATGCATTTTGTGTTGTGAGGTGTCCTCTGATAACCTTTTCATTTGGAGACAGGTTAATGTCGCAACAAAACTGCAACGCTGAAGAATATCTCGTCATGTTTACTGACTTTGAGTTGAGTCAAATTGGGTTTGATCGGAAAAGAAGAGACGTGACTATTGGGACTAATTCAAATTCTTAGTTGTTACTTACTCGGCTTCGGCTTGTTTTCGATGTCGAAATTTTTAACAAAATGCTTTGAAGGTTGAACAGCTATAAAAATTACATTACCATTCTAGTCAATCCTGGTGGAGTGAAACACCATGTCATGACAGAATGCATTTTCTTCTCATTTGTGATTAGCTCAGTTTTTAAAAAGAATTTGTTGATCCGATCTAATTTGAAGCGGTTTCCTTTCTACTTGTATGATTTAGTGACGCTGCAATGAATTTTGCGTTTTTATACAGTTTTGTGACCGGGATTTTATTTATTTTGTAATTTCTATAACTTCATCTCAATAATTTGGGTCTTTAGCATTGAGGAATGATACCAGTGGCATTGTACAAGTTAATAATTTTCAAAGTAATAATGAAGAGACGTTTAACAAAAAATACTAATGTACAAATCTAGACAAAAGGCAATGACATGAAGTTTACGGTTTATGTATCATGTCTCATATTGATGACGTCACAATTTAATGTTTCCTTTTAGTTTCCGCATTACTTTTTGGCCAAAACAAACAAAAACAAACCAAATTGTAATTAATCAGTTAATAAGACACAATTTTGATGTAAAGTTGTAGTTAAGAATGAAGCAAAAATGACTATTATGATAAAATGTTTACGTGTTTGGCAAGAATTTTTTTTCGCTTCGCTTCATTGGAGTTGGTTATTATTGCGCAACTAGAATGCGTGGCTTTATGTGTAAGTAAACGAGATTATATTCAATTTTCGCACAAATTGGTACTTTCACAGAAATAAGTTTCTTACATGAAGTCAACTAATCTAATTTCTATAACAAACGTTACGTCACGATACGAACGTGCGGAGTAAAAAGGCAAATCGTAATCTTTTAACTTTCTCAACTAGTCGATTTGGTGTTGCTTGTGTGTTTATTCAAGCCGTTAGTTTTATTGCACCCTGCCGATAATTGGAGGGACAGCACTAGATCACGTGCTTCTGTTCCCGGATCCGGAAGCTACCATTTTCGAAAATTATCTAATTTTCTAGAAATTTTGTAATTTTACTTTATCATAGTAGAAATGAAAGCAGTTGCTAGTTGCTAGTTGTATGTAGCATTAGGACGTATGCCAATGTCGTTTTGTTTTCTTTCAAAGCAATGACAATCCAACTGGTGAATTTTATAATAAAATTGATGTTTTAGGTGGCATTGAGGTGGGCATTTTTAAATTAAAAACTATAGATTTGTTTTTCTTCTTGGTTGGACTTTGGACTACACCTGAGAGGTGTGCCTGGAAGAGTTTTTATTTGTCTGTGGTGGTTATATATGTACCTTTTTATTGGACTTATCGATAATGTTACTAGTTCAATTTCATGATTCAAGCAATAAGAGAATAAAATGAAATTATTGAATTAATCTGTTGAAACCAGTTTTTTTATTTATTCGAATATCTTTGTAGTCTTCGTTGAAATGGGATTTAATTTACTACTCTTTCTGACTTCTCTTTTTTCTGTAACTATTAAGTAATCGTTATCGTAAGCAACAACTAGCGATCAAAAGGGGTTTTAATCTCAGATTGCTCAATTTTAAAGAAAATTATTCTTACGCAAACCATTCCAATCATCAATATTATTAGGGCGAATTTGTTGAAACCGACTGACTGCATTTGAAACAAAATTACCAAACTCTTCACAGCCTTTGAGGATTATGCAAACTGCATTTTGTCTGCCGTTTGCAAAAACTATATGAACAACCTATTTGAGGTAACTCAACACTTTACAACTACCAAGCTTTGAGTTACTTCATTTATCTATGTCTTTTATGTACAATAGCCCATAGCTCCGATTGTTGCACTCCGATCTACATCGATCGCCACTGTCATTGCCAGGGAGTTATAATGAAAAAGGGGTTCAAGCCCTGAAAGGAAGAAAAGAGAGAGTGCAGCATACCATTGAGAATTTCGTTAAGCTAAAAGGGAGCGCACCGACAGAAAAAAGTCAGCTTCTGTTTTTGAAGTGACTGACTCCAAGAGTTGAGAATTCCTCAGGAATCACCGGAGGGAGTCATCCAATTTCCGGAGATTTTCAGATTTTCCCTATTTTCATTAAAAACTAAATGCAAAAGAAGTCAGAATGATTATCAAACAGAGTACATAAATTGCGTCACATAAGAGCATTACAGGAAGAACGTGAAATAATTTTATCATTTCATGTTACTGCCTTTACGTTTATTCCGTTAGGTGATGTAATGGCACAAATTATAAGGTTATAAAACAATCAAAAGTAACTCATTTTTGGGAGGTGGAGTAATTAGAAATTATTGGCGTGCTTTAATTCTAAATAGGTTCCAAACACCATTTCAATGGAAGTGCGACATTGTAATAACACAATACAACAAGGTCTATCTATACTCAAGCAACTTCATAACTGGCCCATCTTCCTAACAACTTTGTATTCCTTGGAGCTAGGAGCCATTAAATATTTCCAGCTAGGATAGAGCTTTTGTATATGTACACGTGTACAAATTTTGAAGTGAAAAGTGGGTCAGGACGGTAGCAACTCTCTGAAAATTTGTACAGCTATAGTTGAATGGTTTAATGGATGCTGAAGCTAGTTTTTTTGTTGATGTAGCGAGATGCTGAGTTTGAGGTTGTTTCACACTAGTTCGCAGTGGAAAGCGAGCTTCGAAATTCCGCAGTAAACTTTTGCACACTTTGTCCCTAAAGGGCAATTTTGTACACTAACGGTTAACAACATTGTTTAATGGTCTTAAATTAGGACTTCTAATGATGGCGTAATGAAAAGACATTTTACTTGTCCTACTTTCACATTCTCAATAACAGTTTAACATGCCACTTATTTTCAGAAGATCTCCACACAAAAACTGTGTTGTGTATCTATGTAGTTTGTTTCATGTTTAATAATAATATTTTAAGAAAAGCGAAAGAGAAGTTCTGGGTTGTCTTTCAGTGTCATTCATTTTTTATAAAGTATTTTGTCATTCAAAGAAAAGTAGCATAAATAAGAATGCAAGGAGAAACATATATTCATATTTATTTTATTGCATGTGTTGCACTATTGTTGTGTATCTTTTGTTTCAGTCAGTCTTCTCCACCGGGTGAAGTTGTACTTAAACATCGCCACCAGTCTAAATCAATAGTTTAAATATTTATCCACAATTATGAAAATTGAACGTGCAATGTTTGCACTGCTTTTTCCCTGCTTGAGACTGTAAGCCGAAATGTAAACAAAGACTGTCTCTAAAAAGTGAATTGTGTGATGCAGTAAGCACATATTTTCTGATTCATACACAAGATAAAATACAAGGATTCTAATTTTCCCCTTCCTCGTTAGTCTGTTGCCACATTTCTTACGTGTCTCGCCTATAGATAATTATTCTTATGAATTACAAATACTGCAAAAGTTTGAAAAACGTCTTTGCGAATGCATACATATTTGGCTGGAAAAAAGTCCCGGGGAAGGTGTTAAAACAAAATGGTATCCATTGAACTGAGATATATGTAATTACAATTAATATTTAAACAAGCTTCAAATATTTTGACGATGGTATTTGTTCGGCTGAAAAAAAATTCACCGTTCCATCTTTGCCAGACTTTTACCTACGCAGTCTACTTCCATGAGATGAAATCATTAATATCCAGATGGCTCAGAATGTATTTCATTCCTCCAGGTAAAGCAGGTTTCACATTATTTTTTTCCTTTTCAATCATCCCAACTTTTCCCTTCGAATTTTCTGTTTTCTTTTCCATCAATCCCATTCTAATGTACACATTCAGGAAAAAGAAAGGGAGACATTAACTAACATTTTTACGTGTGTGTAGAATGCTGAACGAGAACCTGCGAATCCTTCTGTCTGTGGCTCACTGGAAAGGGGAGAGAAAACCAGAAAACAAGCAGTCAAGTTTGTTAGTTTACTATTTGAACACGGGAAAGGGACTGTTTCATAAACTGTACGTATAAAAAGATATATAAAAAGATATTCCCATTCCCGTCATATGAATGTGTACCAGCAACGCAGAAAACAACTGAAAAAATAGTTTATACAACTCAGTTCAGTGCAAATGTTCCGCTCAGTTCGTGGATAACGAAACGAATGTGAATTTCACAAGGACTCTGTTCTCCGTGACGCTGCTTTGCTGTGTTGCGCTCTTAGTTTACCCAAGAGCAACCCGGAGACAACCATCACCATCAAAAGAGAAGTTTCCCCTTCTCACTCCCCATTTTCTCTTTACCTTTCTAACTAAATTATCCCAAGTTCCGCTTGACTCATCTTAGTTTCTCTCCTCTCCCTACTTTTCTCTCGTCTCTCTTCCTTGTGTGTGCTTTGTGTACACTGTACATGTGTGTCCGTGAATGTGTGGCTTTTCCTCTATCCATCTCATCTCACCTCACCTTTGATGCAAGCAGAATGATGGGGAAGAGATGGAGAAATGGATAAACACGGATGTATTTTTATCTGACTCCAAAAAAAGAAAATGTTTGCATTACCAATTTAATGTTGTAATAATAATGACTAAACAAAGAGAAGGGGCAAGAATGAATGGATGTGAAGCAAGAGCTAAGAAAATGAACCTCCCAGTCATTATTATTTCTTGTAGTTAGTTTCTGGAATAAGGTTCACTTTGTTGTGTCAGGTTTCTGTCTTCCCAGAGTTTCAGAGTTCATTTTTATTATTAAACACAAGTACTCATAATTGAAATTTACGAGATGGTCGATTCAGTTCATTCATGAGACTAAAAATAATTTTAACTCAAGAATTTTTTTAAAGCAGACGTTCCTCATATCATGTGTACTCAGTTTCCTGTATAACTTGAGAGCAAAACTCCTTTATGACATAACTTTTTAACTAGTGAACCGGAGACGTTCTCGAAAGTTGATACAAAAATGTGGGTATGGTTAGGACAAAACAAACTTAACTATAAGTTTAACTCTTGTTTCTTAAACCAATCAGTTTGTGTTGCATTTTTGGATACCATTGAAAT
>VYYJ01001115.1:0-36261 GCA_021029165.1 Cyphoderus albinus | reverse complement strand
TTTTCAACGACCACTTGCTATACCTGCCTGCTCGAACAATAAATCGTGTCTGCTCTGAACCCCGTGTTATACTTTTTCCTCGATATGAACACATTTTGCTGCTTCATACAGGTATCACTTCATCGCATCGTTCGACCGATTCCTGCTCCTGCCACACACACACACAAATAATAAATTCTATCCCTGTGTGTGGCTCTCTTTTTCTTTCTCGTTTTGCCGTTTTACTACTACTGGGAGAGAGATGTGTTTCAAGTTCAGAATAAAATATGACCTTTCTTCGCTTCTCTTCCTAGCTCAAGATAAAGAGGGTACAATACAATGCATGTCTGTCTGGAATTTCATTCCAAGCCCAAGCCTCTTTTAGCTCTGCCGGTCGCGACGCGAAAAGGCACAAGGGTATAGTAATACAATGCATGTATGTTAGAAGATGGACCTGTTTGATTTTGTACGCGTCACTACGATACTCTTAGCAGAAGAATTCTCGGTATATTTCACAAACGTCTGCGGATTGTAAGCCTAAATTCTAGGAAAACTTAAGAGGCTATACCTAGCATTCCAAAGCTGCCTCTGACACCCCATTACTACACTGAGCCGATTGTCAACAGTCAAAAACGGTCTATAATCTGTAGATGAAATGAACTACGAGAGAGTTGAGCAAATGCCTAATATAGAAAAGCGTTGTCTTGATTACTTCTGGTTAATTGTTTGTTGTTAACCAATGCCTCTTTGTACAAGTGCTGTTATAAGAGTCACTCCGCACCACACCTATTGTATTATTTTGCTCTATTGCCTGAGCTCTTTGGCAAATATTTTCCTCTTGATACCATTTCCGACTTGAAATACAAGTGCCACTCGATAGACGTAATGTAGATACGCTGATGTTTTTAATTGAACTGTGTGTAATGCAATTGTTTGAAGTGGACCACAGAGAGAAATTCATTTTTAATTCGCATGAAATAGATTGACAAAGCACTCTAGATGAAGCCAATCAAGGAGTGATCACTATTCACAATTGTATAGACATTAGTTTGTATGTAAAGGCTGCATTGAGAATGGTAAATTAAATGTCAAAACTCTGAACTATGAAGAATACTCACATCCCACTTGAGTACTATTTAGGTTATTAACATTTCACACCGGTTCTTTCATGGGAAAATTTGTTACAATGAACTAACCGAAAATAAAATTTCCGGAAGGACGAGAAAATGAACCGAGCTCCTTTGCTCTTTCTCTTATTTTAACATGGAGGTCGTGGCGTGGCACTAATTAAACCGCACAGAAAAGACTACTACAAAAAAAGCTTATTTTAGCAATAGTTTTTCTTACCTCGGAAATCCTTAAGTTTGGTAGCGGTAGTCGCTGATAATTTCACTTTCGGTGCAATGTAGTGTAACTTGACTGCACACAGAGTCACTGCTGAATGCGATGTAAAATTGAATAATGAAAAGAAAAGCAGGAAAAGAGCCGGTCGTGGAATGACAGAGAGTGTCAAGTAGAATGAATGAGAAGAGAAGGGACCCAAGTGGTTTTATAAATCCTCTTTGAGTCAGCATCATATAGACAACCTTCCAAGTAGAATTACAGCCAATCCCCATCTCTTCATTTTTCTTGACCATATATGGTCATTCGCTTCCATCTGGTCTCTGATTTCCCCCTTTGGCATTATGCGATTGTTGAATGCGTACAATGCATTGTGATATGCATTCCTAGTCGACTAGTAACAAACGGCTACACTTTACTTCATTGCATTACTCCCGTTCAAATAATGCTTCTAGCGATATTTCGCTTCGAGCTATAAAAAATTTATACATATAAAATATGTTCACCACAAACGCTACAAAACTTAGGGTGTATTATGCTTATGCCAACTTATGCTATGTACATATTATCATGAATGACTATTATGGCGTTGTACTCCTTTACTAAATGAGCAGCAGCAGCTCTTTTGGAGGTTTACAACAACATTACGCCTCGTCTGTCTGTGGCATTGCCACTACTTCATTTCAACAAACATTGACTTCAGTAACCACCTGCTGTATTCTCCCCTCTTTCACACTTCCACCATTTTAATACAACAAACAGCCAGACTCTTGTTAAGCCAAGTCAACGTTTCATAAAGGAGGAAAAAAGCCTTACTCAAGAATCAAGAGGATGATGATGAGATGATGCCTGCATATTTTTTATTGTTAGCTTTTTAGCAGAGTAAAATGTAATGTAAGATGTAATGTAACGAATAATAATGCAACGAAACAATTCTCTGCCAAAGTTAATAACTAAGACATTGACTGGTGCCAACCTTGTTGCTTGCAGCAGTGGATCTTGAGTAATCTCACAATGTTTCTGTAATCTTCAGCTAGCAGCAACGGAGGAGAAAGATGGTCGCGTCGACCTTCGCATTCATTGACTTAGATCTTAGACCTAATCTTTGTACTGCAATAAATACGAAACGAGAAAAATAGTTCAATCCTAGCGTTAGCTCGATGGGGATGACGATGATGATGAATGATGAAACACTTGTCTAGTTTTTTTTCTTATTTATGATGTGTTCTAAGGAGTTGGTTTATAGGTTCAACTTCTCTAAACTCACAAACCAAAGACCAAATGCCCGATAAAATATTAATAAAATTACTTGCCGCATAGAGAATCTTTAAGCTAGAAAGTATTCCATTTCGTTTAGTTGTTTACATGTGTAGCGCATGATGATCCATCGCCAACAAGTTATTTATCATCATCACCGTTGTCGTCATCCTCATCCTCTCGCCAGAGTTGCTTGCACTACAAAAAATGTTCATATTAGGTATGATATGGTGTGATTTTCGATGAAAACAAGATACGGCGAAGGTTAAAGATGGAAAATGGAAGTCAACGACGTGACGAACACTAAATTCCCCTCACGGCATCGCATAAACCTGCTGCATATTAGGTAGGTAATGTAGGTTTCCATTCACGGATGATCGCATCACAATCACAATTCCGCATAAACGACAGGAAAGCATTATGCAATTTTACTACAGCTTTTATCTTACTATCAAAACGATCCAAAAGAATCCTGAGTCAGGATTCCTCATGACAGTTACATACTACAGGAGAAGATATTCTTTCGCTGATCTGACTGCTTCCGTGTGCGTGGATCATTATGAGCTATAATAGGCGTCAATGAACAACATGCGAGAAACTGTTTACTGGTTTCCTTCTATTCCCTGCATACATCAAAGTCAACAAACAAAAGCCCCTATGGCTTCCAGGCTTTAAATAGCTATAAAGTAAAGGCTCGTTTGGAAGCTGGAATATCTTTCCTTGTTTCCCACACACATTTCAAGACAAGAATTAACCGACAGGTGAAACTAGGTTGAAATATGCGTCTAAGCCACAACAAAATGCGCACTTTCATTATTAAAGTCGGCTGCCATTCAGTTATGGTTAAAGCTTAGAAAATGAGCTTGTGAAAAAGAAACCTTTTGCTGTAAACCGAAATAATACAATTCTCTATGTGAAGCGTTAGCCAAAATGCTCTAGAGTAACTGACAACGGTTTCCACTGCCTGGAAGCCCATTCATTTGAACGGTCTGGTTCATATTAAATGAGAAAAAAGAGCTGCCAAAAAGAAGCACCAAAAATGCACTGGTTAATCAATTATTATTGATTTGAAAAAGTAAAAGAACTGGAAGTGAGTGGGCAAATATTTTGGTAATACAAACTAATTATTCTATTCACAAAATAATCAGAAAAGAAAGGAGAGCAGGACATGGTTACCTGCTTTGGTTACCCGACACTCTGTATTCAAAGCTGCTATGTTTGAAAGAGAAAAACAAATCAGAGTCACCGAAATTATTGCAAGGTTTCAATTTTGTGTTGCAAAGCTAATAAAAATTCATGGGTGTAGGTTTCTATTCGACTTTACGAGGAAGCTTTTTCAAAGCTTATAACAACTATCTAGGAATGACGCACTTGATTTTGTATTCCAGTTCAGTTTGGTTTACACTTTACACACCCCTTCCAATTTGCACGAAAACAAATTCTTTCGGAAGATTCGACTGGATACATAATTAGGGAGTTCGGGGCAATATAAGCCAAGCCGATATAATATTGAAATGAAGGGCAAATGTTTTAACAAGCTATTTTAAGAGACCCTAGATTTCCAAATCTTTAGTTCTGGGTCACTGTTCGCTGACCTTATTTCATTAGTGCTCTTTCAATAATCTCTTCGTGGGCGGATGAAAGCCTTCTCTGTATCAACAAACAACTAATTTAATTCTAATATCGTTTTATTTTATTTTTGGGGCCATTTTAGGATATACAACATTAGGAACACACACTGAGTACAGTGTCTAACAAAATGACACAGTTCATGTTAAAAGTTACGCAACATTTAATTAGCAAAATACATAATACAATATTGGGTTCCAAGTACGAAATAATGATAATTGAAACAAACATGAAACCAAAAGTTTACTTCAACATTACTTCTAAAATCAACAATCTTGAAGGTAATGTCTAAAGGGAATCCATCCAAAGAGATTGGTAACAAGTCATAATATAATTATTAAATGAAAAGTTTTCCTTACAATGCAACTTGATTGTTTTTGTTTGCATGAATAGTTGCAACTAACTTAACGCTGACATTATGCATGAAACATTAATACATTTGAACATTTTGCTTTTCCTTATCGTTACTCTATTGCTGGTGGTCCAATTCAAAGCAACAGCTACACTTCACTAGTTCTTGTGTGTTCACTTATTTCATGTGGAAACGGCTGTTACATAGCAGTTCCATGAAACAAGCGTTACGTCCATTCCAGAGTCCTTTTCCACTCTTTTAGTCATTTTTCTTCCATCCATAAAATGATAAACCATACAGCAACAAAACGTTATCAATATCATATTTCAAGCTTTATTTCCCTACAGCTTTCCAGCTAAACCATTACATACTGAGAAGAAAACGCAGAGGTAAACCACGAAGACGGTCTTGTAGATTATGAAGTGTGTTCGTATCAAGGAAAATTCGATAAAGAAATGTGGAAATTATTTCCTGAGAAGGATGCTAAATTACAAGAGTGATAAAACTAAAGACATGCTCTGGTGATCAAAGTTGAACCACCACCCACGAAGATTATCCCTCTCCTTGACACTATGGACAAGACTTTTTCTCTATCCTGCATGCCAGGAACGTTTCATATTAGAAGGGAAGTGGCGAACTTCGCAGAAGATATTCTAGGAATAGCTCTCCATTTTTTCGTTTTGGGGCGTTGTTTTCGTATGCTTGTGTGTTTGTGAACACGGGTCATTTTCCTACCACACACGTATTTCATTACAGTTTTCAGGAAACCGGCAGTGTCTGTTGTGACATGTGTGTGGAAGAATTACACATACTTCATTGGGTTACCTGCCTCCTTTACTCCTTACAATGACTCCATGATTAAGTCATTTTCGCGATTGCATTGCCAAAAAATCGACTCTCATACAATTTATTGATCAGCAACTTTATTAGATTGTGCGCTCGACTACGCCATAATGCCTTAACTGGGCTGTTCGTTGCAACTAACAGTTGTGCGCCTGATCTCGACAGTAAATAAATTTCTAAGAACAAATATGGACTGATTTAACGGTATGTGAAGTTACACACTTCGCACCGCGTCGAATATCTGTGATGCAATTTGAATCCAATAAACTTACCTCTACACCCACCATGTGAAAGCATCAATGAAAAACTGTAAGGCTTAAATAGTCTCTACGGACAGTATAGCCCATTGTATATTGCAATAATATTTACGAATAAAAATGCAAAAAACTGAACTTCTATGAACGCAACTGCTGCGTTTGGATTTAGATGTGCGTAGGTGGCAAAGTGGCGAGCTCGTGAACTCTCAAGAGCCCTACCCTTGAGTATGAGTTTTATAGTTAGATCTGGGACTTTGAAAATGCATTCACGTAGTACTCTGAGTACATATGTACGTATTAATTCGTAATTTTAGTATGATGGTGTCGGTGTGCCTGTTAAAATTAGACATTAAAAATAAGTTAGAAAGCTGAGTTTTGAATTTCAATATGCTTGCTTAACTCAATTAACTAAGCAATTAATACCTGTAATTAGCGTATCATTCTTAGCTCGTGGGGCTTGCGATAAATTATAATTTGTATCAAGTCTTAATTACCCCCAAGAAGAGATAATGGATTGGATTAAATTAAGAGTAAGGAGTTTCGATTTGATTTCGGAGTTTACTTGTCTAACTTTAGTCTGCTTTGAAAGCAGTGCTTTCTGCTATGGAATGAAATGAACTCATGGGAAACAGACTAAAGTAAATCCAAGCTAACCAAGATTTCTACCTGTTGTACGGTACAGCCTGTACCACACTTCCTTTCCTTTCCTCGCGATAAAGTGCTTACTGATAGAGCAGCAGGTTTGATAAACGTGAATTAATACTGATTATAGAGTCATTTATTAAATGAAAGTGTTGGCAGACGCGAGTCATTAAACACCAAAGACTAAACGCTACGCAGCTGACAATGTTAACTTAAAAGGCATTTTTTATGCTTTGATGGTTTGACATTCAAACTTTCGCCACAGGTATTCGTTCATATAAGGCATTTTTTCTAATTTTACCTTCAATATAAATTTGATTCACTTCAAATGCGTAAAGCTTGCCACTGCCACGCGTTACTGAAGCTATGCCATGCTTTAATGCGTGCCAGTCCAATACTCACATAAATTGGAGGCAATACAATGCCTAAAATGGTGCGCTTGCTTCTCTGCTGCTGCAATTAATTTTTTAAATTTGAGGTGAGACTTTACTGCGATTCTGTAAAAATAAAGGTATTTTAATCCAATATTAAGCAACATATGAACGCACATGTGTAAAATGACAAGGTTTCAAATTGAACATGTGCTACCGGAAGTCGGAATCCATTACTCGTAATACAATAGACGCCCACTTTGTGCAAATAATTTGTAGTTAGCAAAAAGACAATTAGTTTAAGTTTTATTTCCGTTTCTCCGAATATCTTTAATTACTCATTCAAATGATTCATATACAATAATTCAATTAAACGAGTTGATGAGGCATGACGTATACTATTTATATTATTTTAAACTTAACTGCACAAATATGCAGGGTAAATAATTGCAGATCATTCTGCTGCAAAATAACACGTATTATATTAATCATTATAGCAATTAACAGATATTGCTCACTCTACATGAGTCATTACTTCTAATGAGTTGATGCATTGAGAGACATCGTTGTTCGCTTAAAATAAAATATCTGAATGTATCAATCAGCAACCAGCTAGCTGAAGTGAGCTTGTTTGTTCAGTTTTAGTTTGTCTTGCTAACACGTATGCCTAAGGTACACTCATATTCGAATTGATTAATACACGTTATGCCGACGAGCCGGTTTGCAGACGCAAGGTCACTGAATGTGAATATACGAGCAATTACACATCTCATGTCGTCACGTCACATCATCATTCTCTTAAATCTATAGCAGAATAAGTTGATTGTTTGACTCACTCCTTTCAAACGAGGAAAAATGAAAAAAGTTTTCCTTCTTTCTAAGAATAGAGACGGAAGATTTCACTCCCCTATGGCGATTGCATTCAAAGTTTTAAACTTACAGACATCAAAATTAAACAAAGTACAGTCAATCCGAGAAGTCTTCTGTATTTGTCTTTTTCGTATTAAAAATGGAGACTTGTAAAATTAAAATTTCATGTTTTTCATGGAACATTAAACGAATTGCTGAAGCAAATTAGTAGGAAAAAAGTCTACATTAATACAGGAAATGAAATATGTGAACTTTTAGAAATTATCTATTTAATGGAGGAAAATGATAATTTAGAGTGGGCCTCATCTCTTTCAATGCATATAACAAATAATACGGCGGGTAACTAACCGATGAGTACCACTTGAACTCGCAAGAAATTTAATTTCTAAGGAATTGATTTCTTGGAGAAGCATTGTTTCCGGTTTGTCGAGTTTCACATCAAAGACATTCCCGGAATTAATTTGAGTCTGAAATCTGGATGGCATACTTATCTTCATTTCGACAATTTCCTAAATCATAAGGCATCATTACGTGATCTCAAAGTAGACAAAATTAGATATTACTTGAAGTTGAGAGCTAATGTTCAACAGATGTGAGATCTGTAATGAAATGTACTTGGGGATCACTGCAATACAATATCATCTACTGTATTGTTGAAGCCTTTCCTCCTGACCAGAATGATTTTCAGATCATGTCCCAAAATATATCCTTGACGTCTTGTAGTAATGACCTGAACTGAAATCTGTGCGTAGGAAAAGTGAGAACTGGGATTAATTTTAGTATCATAGCATGTCGTCATTGTCGTCAGTGTGGTGTCATTTTCATAAAACTCTCTTCAACCACTTAACTCTGTCTCTATGCAAGGAGCAACATCGTTTGTACATTTACATATTGTGTTTACAAATAAGGCGATTTTCATTTCCAATGGTTAATTCCTGAAAAGGATGTGGAATTTATTGTGGTCTGTATCCCTTCCCGAAAATATCCTGCTAAATATCACCCACCATCAATACACATATTAATAACCTCGAACTCTAGCATTAATAACTCTTTAAATATAACTCTAATGAGAAGTGTGCATTAATAAAATAACTTTACAAATAAACAGTAAAACATTACCAAATGTCACTGTTACATGAGTTTAGCAATTCATTAAACATAAATACTAACAACAGCAAAATGTTTAAAAAGATATACATACTTTATGATTGAGCATAATATGGGAAATGTGTCATTGAATTGTCATATTTAGCTGAAACTATTTAACGAAGTTAGCTAAGTTGACGATGCTCCAAAACAGGCGACATTTTAATATTCTGTCCAAATATGTGGAAATTTTGTTCGCAACAAAGTCCTCTTTGTATTTACCGGTTAACTTAAAGAAAGCAGGGGAGAGTAAATAAATGCAGCGTTTAATCTCTTTGACATGAATACATTTTATGTCAGCAGAAGACACCATCAAAATCATAATCTGTAACAAAAGTGCACAACGAGACTCCATTGTTGTACATACGGACATACATAGACATTGTTGGCGTATCAAAAAAGAGTCAACGGCACATTCTATGATTTTTATACAGTATCATTATGTGGATGCATTCCGTTTAAAGAAACCTTTAAAATATTTCACCTGTGTGTAGAAAGCTGACTTTGTTGAAAAAGGGCAGGACCTTCGACGTTTTCCATTTAAGTAAAGTTTGATCATTCATTAATACAAAAAAGGAGACATTGGGAAGAATGCATTGCAAACATGCCTCTGTACAAAGTAAAGAGAAAAAGTTCAGTCCGTTACCAGCAACCATTTTTGGTATGGTTAAATAGCTCTTAATGCGTGCAAGTCTTGTAACAATATTAAGCATTCTCATCAAGAGGGCATTGTTTGCCACATTGCCACAATCATTTTCTATCTGATTTAATGTAAAGTAAGGCGAATATGCCGAAGTGTAGTAAAAGGTAGGTCTGTACAATCGTAATGATAAGAATAAATATAATAATAATAATCATAATGCAACTTTTCTCCTATCGAGTGTGGAATCAATTTGAATTAATGGATATTTTTGAATTGAAAACACAATTATTACTTACTAAAAGCTTATGCAACATTTTTATTTCTACTTTAGGGTGTTTGACGTACTTACATTATGTAACTTTCATACTTAGTTCAGATGAAATAAACTATTTTGCAAGCAGTCTATGAATGACGACTGAATAACTAAATAAGTAAGGAAATGCAAATTAGCTACTATTTATAGTTCTGTTTGGTAGAACTGTGTCCTTATTTAAGAGATGAAAGTTTGTTCATTAAAGTAAATTATTAGTTTGTCTAGTTTATCCAGACTTCATTTAATCGTGTTTCGTAAATCAGCACCGATTAATTATACTGTAGTACTGACTTTCCTTCAAAAAGTAAAATAAAGTGCTTAAGTGTTCAGTGAAATGTTATGCAACCCAAAAACTCTGGTTTCCTGTGTATAAGCTTGTTAAAGTTACATTACATACCTATATCTAATGTAATTTAAAATATGCATAAAGTATAGTACATTACGACACACAATACTATGAACTCAAGAGCAGTGGTTACGTATTTCTGGCAAATTTGTTATTGCAAAATTACATTGAATTGGAGGATGACATATTTATAAGCATGATTAATTTAAAGAAATGAGGTATTAAAAGTGGTTGATTTAGAATTAAGCTTCACTTCCTCATAACATTCACTTCCTTCCTTTTATGAATAAATCGTGAGTGTTGTTCAATGGTAGTGCTGCACAACTATAACCATTTTGTCATTGAATATTAGATTCACATCGTATGGACTTGACAAAGTCAAAATCGAAACAAATGTAATGCTCGGCTCAAGCGAATCAGTGAATGTGTCATTTGCATATTAATTGAAAAGGTCAAGCCAGAGAAACATTTCCATCAAAGGAAACAACTTGTGTGATGTGTCCCAAGATGCAATAAATAAAGACGTCTGTTGTAATAGTTGATCTACCAATCGCTAAGAAAGTGTGGCCACAAATGGTCTCACTGCCTTCTTCAGCAATCTTCATTTTGATGATTAAGAGTTTCTTACAATCTTTTATTATCCTTGTAATGCTTCTTTAACAGAGTTCTAATCAATGCAACTTTTATTCAAAGATTCAAGACTTTTCTTGTCGAACAATGAATTCTGTGGTTGGTCTGTATTAATTACATTTTATTATTTCCATTTTATTGCCCACCAAACAGATCTTCAGGCGTCGTTGAATGGGCAGTCGTAACACATTTTTATCTCCTCTCCGTCGACTTTCTTGTCCCAAGAGTTTAATCTTTTTCTTCATCTGAAAAAGAATAATCCTTGCTAACGAAACGATTTTCAAGATTGTCTCCTTTTAAGGACAACTTCATTCTTCGATTGGGATGCTTAAGTAAATGCTCGCAGTGACAGCACAATTAATACGAAGTCATGGTACGCTTCAAAAAGGAAACTTGACACAAACTTGTATATGGCACATTATATTGGTAACAGTTGTCAATGAGCTGTGAAACGGCACTATTCTCACATTTTTACATTTAGCAAAACTTTACAATGTGCTCATACATGCCCCTATTGCTCGCATTTCTCCTGTTCTCACCAAGCGAATGACATGTGAAGAACATATTTGTTGAGATACCAAATTCGATGAAAAACTACAATGACAGTTACGCATCATTTCAGACATAGTTAGATCATCACATGTCGGTTATGTGTGATTCATGACGACAGATTGGTACTATCATCATTATTATTGTCTGACTTGGCGGATGATCTCATGTCAGTTTTACTTCTTTGTAAACGCATTCGGTCGGAATCTCAATGCACAAACTTGTTCCCAAAATGATGATTCTAATAAATCCTTTATACTAACTTTAGAATCATGCCTGGAAAGCCAACTCTGCTTCCTTAGTCTGTCCACGACAATGACTCACTCAACTCAAGTCAGAGATATCAAAGACCCAGACAAAGTAAAATTCAAACAAAATGGAAACGTTCAATGATGCGACACTCTATCTAAGTGAAGAAAAATGAACAAATTGGTGCATGTTGTTTGTATTAAATGGACAGTTTGTCATCGAATCAAATACTTTGTAAATGATGCATCAGAGCTTAACAAACGTAGTATAAATCAATCAATTACATTCACATTTATTATTTATTGTACTGTTATGATGTATGATATTAAGGAGCATTATCATAGTAAAAGTAAAGAATGCTTAAAATCTATTCGTATTTATAACAGTTTACGCTGATGAACACAAGGGCAAACAAGCCTGTAATTTAGTATTATTTGTTACAGTTACATTGATCAATTTTATCCATTCATCCCATCCAATTCTGTAACTCTATCATCATGGCTTTAGTAGTTCAGGGCAGTCCCACTTCCACTTAACCGACTAGATTTCTCTACTGTCATAATCGTGAACCAAATTGATGGAAAAATTTAATCAGCTTTATTCGGAATCTACTGCCCCTGACTGAACCGAGAAGACCCTTCAAAAATAGACTTACTTTATAGAAAGTCCAGAGAAACTGAGGCGAATACCAAAATGCGAGAAGAATGTGAACAAATTGGCCCATTTCAGTCGATATGTTTAATGCAACATAAATGATCAATGGCCGTTGATAGGCTCTGTTGATAGTTAAGTATTTATACGATGACGTCTATGCGATGGATGATTGATTTAATATCTGAAAGCTACATTAGTGTTATTTGAGACTAAAGTGGAAACGAGCATTTGCGCTTACATATAGCGAGCTTAACCCTTTTCATAGAACTTTACAACTTGTCTTTGTCTCATGTTTCTCATGTCTCATGTAAAAGGTTGTTTTTAGTTACAAGAAGCCAACAAAGTTAACAGCGAATAGAGGCGACAGCCATGGATGTGTAAGAGAACTTTTAGTAGAATGTGAGGAAATTTTGAGTTGAATATTTTTCAGGTAAAAGTTCTCTTACTTGAGCATGAGAATAATAAAAAGACGAAGTGCAGGTGGTATAGCGGGGAGAGAATGGAGAGAGAGATAGTGAAGTAAGTAAAGTAAAGTAATAAGCTGAGTGAAAGGGCAGAAAAATATTGTTGTTTTTGTTGACAATTTTTGGGTGTATATATCCTAGTGTATATTCATTTGGGTAGAATGGGCAGACGTTACTTGTGAAAGTAAATGCACCACTTAAATTCAGAGACGCAACTTATGATTTTCAGACGAAACCAGCCATGAATGCTTCAAACAGTGTGGGCGATAATCACTTGAGTAAGTTTTTGGCCAATTTTTCTAAAGGTTTTCATGAAATATCTCTAATTATAACAATCCGGGGAAAATTGAGCACTGAGCACTAAAATATTATCATTAACGACTCTCATGAGTTAACATTCTCCATGGAGTGACCAGGCATGGAAATCATGAGAAAAGGATTGCAGCACCTTTCATAATTTGTGATTTTGTTCGAAATAAGGCGGCGGAGACTGTTTAAGAATCGGGAACTGAAACTGGAAGACTAAAATGTGTTGAATAGATTAACAACCTGATAACAAGACAGCGTTGCACTTTCGCTGGATGTTTATAATGTTTGTGAATTTGAAAAATTAAAGGTGGAGGCACAGGTGATGGGAATTCAATTGGAAGTGTCTCTCGATCTGGTCGAGTTCGAAAAAAGAATTCTCTTCTTGCAGTGTACGAGTCTCCAGATGTCAACGAGAAATCAAGGAGGAAAGCAGACAAAGCACATAAAAATGCAAAGGTAATTGTAAAACAAGAATTTTAAAGATAACTTAAGTGTATCAGTATTTAACGAACTGTTTTTCTTGGTGAAAATATGAAGACGGTAAATGAGCGATCTCATGGAAAACTTCAGGGGAGAAAGCAAAATAATTATCAGTACGATGATGGTGACTCCTCGCATGATAGCTATCCAGCGGGTTCATATAACAGTTCCTTTGGAGGGGAGTCGTTTGATGGGGAAGTGCCTGATATCGCAGGAGAAGAAATCATTGACGACGACGGTTTTTTGGAAGAGCGAAATGGAGGTCTTGTGCGACAAAACAAATTGTACAATAGTGGACACGTTCGACTAAAATCTCAAGCCGAGTCTACATACATGCAAGAAAAGTCATTCTTGAAACAGCGTAAAGTCACGGGTCCGGGTCACACTGCTAAACCGGGTCCAAAAGTTAAAGCGACAAGAAAAGATAAAGGGGTATGAGAGTCCTTTCAATTAAATACTTTACTATAGTTTCATGATGATATGCTTCATTCGAAAATTTTCTCTCCTTCCCCCTAGAGTCCCAGAGTAACGGCATATATGCTTTGGGCCAAAGAACAGCGTACAACGTTTGCCAAAAAATTTCCACACATGGATTTCTCTTCCTTATCAAAAAAGTTAAGTGACCTTTGGGCAACAGTACCACAAAATCAGAAAAGAATGTGGAAAACAAAGGCAGCAAAAATTATGCGAAAGAAAACAAACGGAGCAGAAAATATGAAAAATTCTGCCGGCCCTAGTGTAATTTCAACCAAGAAATCTTTCCAAGTGATACCTCAGCGTAAAGGAATGAAGAACACCACCCCAGAAGAGATATTCTCTCCCAAGAGACTTCCAGGAAGGCCATCGAAAAAAGGCATCCTGCCACCAACTCCCGTTCAACCGTCACCGCATAGTACCAAGAGTATATCTGGTCGACCTGTGACAAGCAGTATCCCCAACGCCAAGGCGTCAAGTTCAATGACGAAACAAAATACACCTTCGAGTCAATCCTCAGTGACAGTGGACGCAAGCAAGTAAGGAAGAAGTTTATTAAATATGAACACCGGAATTTTTCATAGCATCCACTTTGTTAAGAATTTCTGGAAAATGGCAAAAATTTTACTTTCCAGACTTGCGTCATTTGACTTTCGAAAAGTAGGAACTCAGCCCCTCGATGTGGCAGCTCATTTAAGTCTTTTGGGAGAATCTATGAAGAAAATGGGAGCACAATTACAAAATGCACAGGTAATTATTATTTTTCCTCGCCACATGTGCACACCGCACCCAGAAAAATTGTTCCACAGTTTAATGAGCAACTAACTCGTGGGAGGGCAATCATTCATTATTCTCTGAATGTATTTTGTTTCAATGGGCAAATAGGACCAACCTGTGAACGAAAGTCTTTCAACGCTCCTAGATTCCTTGCTGTGCTCAGTTGGACCTCTGCTTTGCCTCACTCAAACGGTACCGGAAATGGCTTGTATTCCAGAAAGCCAAATGAAACAAATTTTGAATAATCTTGATTTTATAATGCCTGGTCTCTGAGGATATATTCTACGCCATATTTTTCACTAGTCCACTTCTATCTGTATCCGCGATATTATTTATATGTACATGTTTAGAACTGTTCCTTCAGCCACTTTAACCGTTGGATAGTATGAATGTACATTAGATATAAAACTGTTGTACGTAATCGTTTTTCATAATGCGTTTCTTGCTAACCCTCTCTTATCTGTTATTACACTATTCCAGTAAAGTATTTTTGAGACTTGTTGTATAGCTCATATATTATCAATTAAATTGATACATTTTAAAATACAAGCGTCTAAACCTAATGTTATATTACGTACTGAATACAAATTAAATATAATGGACCTACACAGTAGAACCATCAGTCCAAATTTATTTAGATATCTCAGAGGTTTTTTAAAACGTTTTTAATTTTAGATAGATATTTCTACTTTATAGAATTTATAAAGAAATCTCATAAAATATTGGGGAAATTCTAAGGCTAAAATGTAACTATCAGATTAAGGTAGGGGTCAGTGCATACTGCATTGCATCTCATACATCTATAATTGAGTAAATTGAAACATTTCTTTTCTTTAATTAAAGTTATTTTGCATTTAAACGCTTCATTTAATTAGAATCATTGGCAGTTAGACGTGTCCCAGTCGTAGAATTAGAGTATGAAAAGGCTCTATGGTTCTTTGGGATGAATATAAAATAAGGATATTCGGTGACTTGCGATAGTGCTGTATGAGGGACTCGTAGCCTTCTTTTGAGAATAATTACTCTTGTTCTTGTCCGCATAATAGACTGGGCCGTCCAGAGACCTCCGACTGTTTTAAAGCGACAAAAGCTCTCTGCATGCGAATGTGTGATGTGATGTGATGGTGTGGGCAGAAAACCGGGTTAAACTTTCTCCACTCACCTACTACATATATCATGCACAACAATAAACATTTCTGATGCAATTACAGAGAATACTCTTTCCTACTCAGCGACTCTCCCACAGAACCGAGGCTGCCTCCAGAGGTATGGTACTTACTGAGCAAAAGTTACCTAACATAATGCCTATGCATAATATATTTATTGCACTTTCTCCACCAAAGCTTTAGGCTTACGTGTTTCATTTTCATTATTACATACATTCTGCCAATCTGCTTGGGCCACGCACATCCAAAAAGTTCCCAACAAACACAGTTTACAATAGCTGCCCGCCATAATTACGCTATACACATTGCTTTTGCTTTATTTTTTATATTATTATTCTATTCCATTGTGAGCAGTAAGAAAAGGAAAAGGACAAAACGTTCCCATTGTTCATATGGTTTATTTTCTGTCCACATTGTAAGCTTCCAGAGGACGCTCTGATGCTATGTGCACATATTTTCGTTTTTCGCGTAAGTAATGTTATAAAGTGGAGAAAAGGGTTGTTAGTGAAATGAGCAGCTTTTACCTGAACGGAATGGATAAATGTATTCAATTCATTCACTCTCTCTTTCTCGTTCTCTCAGTGCATTCCTTGGACAAGTCCAGGCCAGCATGCTATTATCTTTATCACATTGTTTTTGTTTGTCTTCCTAATCTTTGGGAATCAGGTGCAGGGAGAAAGCAATGGATGAATCCGACCGACGTATGTACTTCACTTGAGAATAATATAATGATATTAAATATAGCCCATGTCCCGTGTCCGACTTTCAGTATTAAAACTGTGTCGGAGGAGCTTGCATAAGTGAAAGATGGGAAAAAGGAAGAAAAGAGAAAAGTATCATTTCGCAGAGAAATAAAGCTGGAAATGTACATTTGTCTTTGTAGAACAAACGGAGCACATCTGCTCTCTGTAAGTATCTTGTCTTTCTGGCTACAAATTCTGGAGGAAGAAAGAGTAGGACGCTAGGAGAGACAGCCAAGTAAAGTGGCAACTCGATAGCCTTTTTTAAGTGAGGCGGCCGTTTTTGCAAATGTTTTTCTGTAAGCATAAGATAGGCCAAGCAGCAACCAACACCATCATATCATATTAGGGGTACTCGCTCTCTTTCCCGAGTGCAAGGATCCTAGAAGAAGAGCTACAGCTCCACACAGACCGTAATTATAGTGGACTTTTACTTTAGTCGTATCTATAATATAATAATATGAACCTTGTTTTGTGAAATCATTTTCGGGATAAGGCTCGTGTTCGGGCATTTTCCTTCTTACAGTGAATGAATTTTGTGTTGCTTTGCTCTGTCTTTATTTTGATATGGACGGACGGACTAGCATTTAAGGCATTGCCACACACAGTTTTCAGCTTTAAGCGGGTTTCCTATCTTCATCTGAATGTGCCAAGGCTCACTTCTCTCTTTCTCACTACTGGCAATGTGTACATTTGTTGTTATACCCTCTAATAATAGGGAGAGAAGCATTTTGTTGTTGTGGAAGCTCGATTTTCATATGATGAAGGATGATGCGATGTGGGTGCCGGAAGGAAGAGAAAATGAAAGCAAGCAAGTTATAGGGTAATGGAAGTAGAAGGGACAAAAATCTGGTGGAGGAGAGAGCAGAGTGAGTGAGCCAAAGGAGACGGTAAGAAGACAGACGTCGATGTGGAGTTGGGGTACATGCATGCAAAGTAGGTAATTCTCTTCTGGATAGAGTTTCGATCGTGAAGGATTGCCTGGTTTGGCTCAACTCGACTCACTCAGCAAGGCTAGCAAGCAGCTCCAACTTCCCTCTCCGTTCCTTTCCTTCTCTTTTCTTCCTTCATTCTGAGCTGAGCTGAGGCAGAAAAATTTCTTTCAATTCAGTAGAAGCTTATTCCGTCGGGTTTCCCTAGCAAACCGAGAAGTGGTAGTGGTTCGTGGTGGTGGTTTGCTACGACGAATCCTATGAAAGTGGAGTATTATGAAAGAAAGGAGGTAGACGCGAATACGAGTCGCTCTCACTCAGTCAGATAAACCTTAAGCTATGCATATCGCGCTGAGATGGCAAAAAGGGACAATGAATGAATATACGGACGGACAGAGAGTGAGTCGAGACGGTTGAGAACTTAAACGCGTGATGTAAGTACGGTACATAACGAGTGACTGAGGAATGTGAGGGAAGCTAGAGCCAGAGAGCTGTGAGTTGAGCTAGAGGTACTTACCATGTTTGCTGAAACTGAAAGTACTCCGTGGTGCGCTGCTGGCTGCAATGTTGAGTTGAGTTGGCAATAATAAGTCTACAAGGGGAGTATAGCGTGCTGAATGTAGCGTGGTAGTCTGAGAAGTTTTAGAAGTGGCAGAAGCGAGGAAAGAAGGAAAAGAGTGGAGGAGCAGCAGGAGCAGCGTCAGAAATTTCTAGTTGTTGTGCAGGCTGATTTGGCTGCTCGTCGTTCCTCTGCTACTCACTCGTGGCTGTCTAAGAAAGGGACTCTTTCTCTCTGGTGAAAGCCTGAAGTTCGTCAAGCGCCTGCGACCTGAGAGTGGGTCACGGTAGCGCAAGTCTTGCCACATCGATGTCTTCTCGCCATTCTAATTCACCTGCAGTGTAAATCGATTCGCTCCCTTTTTCCTTATACTGCACAATTGGGTCCACTTTGAGGTAAGTTTGTTTTCTAAATAAAACGACTATTTCTTCTGGAATTTCTCCACTTCCGATCTGTATTTTTACCCTGCAAGACAAGCATGTATCTGCCTATGTACATACTTTATACATGCACACACATATTTGGTATACTCAGTCTTCTCTGCTCTCAGAAAGTATATCCTTCCTGGTAAGCAAGCGGGAGTCAGTCGGGACTACAAGAATGAGAAGAGGGAAAGAGAAAGTGTGTGTCTGTAGTATGTTTGTTTACTGGATATGTGAACAGAGCGAACAACAATGTGTGTCTGCATAATATTGTACAAGTGGTGAATGCATGAAGTTTGAAAATTTTTTGACGTTCCACTCCCCTCTTCCTATTCTTGTCATCCGGAAGAAAGTCGCACATTCTTCTCTACATTCTCTCTCCCTCTCTCACAGTAACTCTTGCAAAACATTGAACCAGGAGAAAAATGTACACGAGAGAGAGAGAGAGAGAGAGCAAAAGAGAAAGAGAGGAAGACGGGAAGAGAAGAGCGTATGTTCACTGTGTTGTGTGTGCATGTCTATTGAAAGGAGAAATACACAGGGAGAAAGGGAAAGAAAAGAAGAAAGAGAGGAGAGCGAGAGAGGGTCACATAATATATTAGTTTATGAACTCTACGAGTATTATGGTATTCTGGGGAGATACCACTTCTCGTACATACACACTTAACACATTCATTGTACTTAGAAGAGATAATAATAAGTAAAAGGAGCAATAGAAAAAAAGTTAAAGCGCAAGTAACAACAAAAGTAGCAAATGAAACTGATGGTCTTCTTTGTGAGTGTGTGTATCTATCTATAATGCAATATCATATATATATTTTTTTCTAACTGCCTAGCGGCTGCAACTAAAATAACTTGGTGAAGCAGTCCATTGTGTTGAATGTGAGTGAAGTTGTGTTATTGTGGACCCTATCTATAGTTCGTCTTCTTCTTAGCTGCTAGTATACTTTATAAATTCCTCTTATCTTTCTCTGGTCGACCTATCAATCTTTCCATCTCTTTCTTTCTCTTTCTGTCTCTCTCTCTCACTCTTGTCTCTCTGTCAATCCTCTGTATCTAAATCACTCTCAATTTGGTTTATTTATTTTTATTAGTTACTCATTGCATTACAACGTGTTTGACACCAAAGTCGCTTCCATAAAAATAACTTGAATCCACTAATTCTCTCTACACACCAATTGAAGAGCTGAGGAGGAAGCGTGGGTTTAACAATAACCGACAAAGTCCGCATGTAATAAACCTCTTCTTGTCTCACCAATGATCATCCTCCCGATAATCAAACATTTTTTTCTTCTTGTGTCGTGGGAATAATGTAAATACGAACGAAATGTCTGCACAACTTCCGGGGAGCAATAGCTTTCCCGAAACTCGATATTATCATGAAAGCAAATTACGAGTAATAAAATAAAATTATAAGCAGCAATTAAAAAACGTTTGGACACCCGGGTGGTGCTTCGAGTTGCTTCCCAACTGCAGTTTGCAATGGAACAACAATCATCCTGGTTCACGTCTTCTAAAACCTCTTCACCGTTGCTTTTCTGCATGGTCTATTATAACTTGTGATCTAGTGTTATAAATAAACAATATAATTGTAGTGCAGTTCCAGAGAACCTCTACTCCAAGAAATTCCTTAGCCAGTGCACATAATAATAACGCAATGTGTATCATTAATAATCATTAATTTGTAGGAATTCATAATAAGATCATAATAATAACATAAACCATCAGCCAGACCAAAACGTTCAGCTTTAACTTATCAACATTATCGATGCAGCCATCCGTGAAAAAGACAGGCCTTTCACTAATCGTTCTCTCTGCACTGTGAAAGAAGAAGACAAGTGACCAGCGAGCTCCATTTTGTTGAGCTGTCTTTACTTCCAGCTATAAAATAAAATCTATTCATTACATTATGGGCAACGGTGTGCATCATGCTATTAAATAAAGTGAATACGGGGAAGTTAACATTTTGCTACACTTTGACAGGATAATAGGACTCATGCGGGATCAGCATCATCCAGGTCATCATCATCGTTTCATCCTGTCGCTTTCCGAATAAAGCAACAGCGTCTACTAAAACCAGGATATCACGTAACTTCCTTCGCTACTCACAATTGAAAAAGGTTAACTGTTAAAATTTGTACACACCCATCACCCATATTTTTTGGATTCGGAGTGCAGTAAACATTCGGTAAAATGAAGTCAGATAAATTATGTTTATGACTGGTGAAAGTAAAAACAGGAGAAAGACGTAATGGGGGAGGAAGTGGTGGAGTAGTGTTTTGCAAGAGAAAAGGGATCCGCCGTGCCATGAGATTTAATTCGATAGTTTCGGTGTAGTTGTAGTTCATCAACCACCACGCCACTATATTTAGATGCAATTCTTCGTTAAAACCGAATTTATTGCGAAACGATTCAAATTAACGTTTTGATCGTACTTAATTACACACCATGACCAATTATCTCTGCTTCGGAATTCGGCAATAATACGTGAATTATACACACGTTAGCCTGATTTCAGAAATATTTTCTTTCATTAAGGAGCAAATGGAGCAAAATTTAATGCAGATTAAGGCTGTGCCGCAAGTGTCCATTGTGGTCTCTGTGAAGTTTTATTGTGAATCACGGTCATGAGTGAGCACTACTAATTGTGTGCGTCTTGAAATCTTGCGGAAGTGTTCAAAACGACATGAAATGTGTGACCAAGTGACATGTTCGAATATTTTCTTTGTCCTCCCCACTTCTATACCTGATTTTAGCCTATATTGTATCTATACGTTTAATCACAATTTAAAAGCATCGTTGTGAGTGATTTCGAGGTGGCTAAAATCAACTGGTGTGGTGGCAGTAGTGAGAAAATTACAATATCCCAGTAACATTGCAGTGTTTTTTTGTAAACTGTTTCCTCTGATTTTACCCCAGCCCCAACTCAAGATTTTTCAACATCAGATTTTGTTCAGAATGCAAAAAGTGAGTTCAAATACATACCTATTTAATTTACTAATATTTATATTTAGTGATAATTTACTTTATCATTCAATGATATTTTAATCAGCAATGGGTTGTAATTATAAACTCAAAACACCCAATGAAGGTGGGGTTTGAATAACAGCCAGACTTCTAATTTCTAAGACACGTCAACGTTAAGATTAAACACACATTGAAAACAATAATTATTTCGGAATCCACGATTGAGTACTTTTCCGGTGACAGATTGAATTAATACATATGTGAACATTATGCATACTACGTGAACAGGACAGAGTTAATGAACTGGAGAAACCCTTCAATTACTACATTTTATGCATACAAAGCAAAACGCTTTGATCACAAACGACGGCTTGGCATAATACAGCGTTTTAATTATAATGCTTGCTTAGGTGATTTTATCATTGAGTATTTGTCTGGTTTCAGTGGTTTTTGTTCCAATAATTAATATGTACAATGCAGCAATCCCTCATGCTTTGACAAATGTTGGTTTTTGAAATCATTGGTTTCAGTGGTTCCAAGCGATGACCTGATAATGAACTTCTGTTGAAGACAAAGCTTCCAAGTGATTTACTTACAAATAGGGTATAAATTACTAATTCATCTGGATTTATTACAACTCCAAATAAATAAATGTAATGCATGCCTTTTCAGAGAATGTTGGTACCTATGAACGAAACGGTAAAAGTACAGGTCACACGATCCATGTTTTACACATACTTTCCCGAGTTGCTTGAGTCCAAGATGTTATCAAAAATACGGATCGCATTGTTTAGTAGTCACGTAGTTTGGCAAACGACTGAAGCGAGAGAGAGTTGCATGATTTGCTGTAATCTTTGAACCGTCACACAATTAAATCCAGCTTTGAAGATTGCCATCTGCATTTTGTTATTTACTCCTCAGCAAATGTAATACGCAATACCTCACATTTCTATTTCTCACTACCGCTGAGCTGACACAGTTTAATGGTACATTTAATTCAAAATATTTGATTCTTTCGTGTCGACCACATCACAACGTGTTGCGGAGAAAGTTTACACCGTTTCGTGATTTTCTTTATCACGGCACATTGTATTATTGTAATTTAATTAGAGACATTAGATATTCAAAACGCTGGTACTTTCTCCATGGTATGTTGTAATTGGGCCAGCTTTCTCCGAATTTCGCATCTCAACCATTATCGTGGGTGGGTGTCGGACATTTGACTCGCTGGCTGCCTAAAACATTTATTTTACAATGAAACGAGTTTGGTAAATGCTTTTCCAGCAGTTTTGTTTTGTGCAGAAATGAAATGTGTTAGAAATGTTAGAATTGTAGCTTTAATGTTTAAGATTTACTATAACCCTCTAAGGCAAGACTTTTAAAAAGGAATAAGTTAGTGGTTATCTAAAAACTGCTCAAATTTCATTTCCCTCTAAAACTCATGCCAAAACCATTTCTTTCGACGTTCTCTTAATGTGTTCTCATTAAATTTACAGGAGGAAGGAAACGCTTTAATCTGAAATTCTGAAACGTAATAAAGGTCCTTTCCGCCACATAAAAATGCTAGACGCGTTTCAATTGCAATCGGCACTTCTAACCTCAATAGTAATGAGTGGAGTAGCACTAAGAAAATTAATGAAGCATAAAATCCTGCTGAATTTTAAAAGTGCCATTCAAGTTAGGGTTAGAACTGGGTACATGGAATTAAACTTTCATAACCTTGTATGCCTTGAGGTGCTCATGAATAGAATCGTTTCACTTCACCTAATGCTCCAAAAGACCTAAAACTGAAGATATCAATGAGTGTAAACTGCATACAGCTGGTAACAGCAATTAAAACCCAAATGCTTATAAATAATTCGTTGAATGTTTTGCGCTTAGCATATTTGATGCACTCTTTTGTCGATTCGAATGGCCAAAATTGGCCACTCTGGATTTCCCCAGGCTTTGGCTTTACCTCTTTGATCATGCACTATAGCACAATCGTATTGTTGGTGCGAAGAAAAAATTGAGTATTGAGTCACTCACAATGCCATCCCAGGTGGAGTAAAGTTTGAGTAGTTATTTTTAGCCTGAATAAAGTTGCGTTTTTTATTATAAAGCTTTATAATGTACCACTTTGGAAAAGGATGTCTCAAGTTGAACAGCATCAGAGAAGAGCATTGGGACAGGAAAATGAATTTTGGAAGTGTTGATAGGATGATTATAGGACGTGAATGGGCAATCTGGTAAGGTATTTGATGAATATTTGATTTATGAGCACTGCTCTCACTTTTAATGTCAAACATTATGATTATAAGAGCAATTTATCCTCCTGTATGTTCATTTCATTTATAATGCTTCTGTAACAACGGTTATCATCAGTGAAGCACCAAACGAGATTTTCAGCCTTGCTCTCGAACATGCAGAGCGCTCATAATAATAATAAGCAGACGCGTGATATAAATAAAATGGTAAAATGAAGTGATTTTTTCTTTTACTCAAGTTGACCTGTGGAGAATGGCTTCGTTTACTTCATTATGATACATTTGAGTCTGTGAGCCCCCATACTCGACAAATACACGAAAACGCGATAAATTCTATTTATGCGATATAAAGATTTAATGTCCATATCAATTCTTACGTGTTACTACTTTACGCTCTCCTTACTGGCTGCTACTACGTCACCAACAGCCAGCGCCAGCACATTTTTCCAAAAAGGTGAAAGAAACACGTTAGATGGTTGGTGTCGGTGCTTCCTTTATAAATTAGTTGTCAAACTTTTATTAGGTTTGCATGCATAATTTGTTACTTTTAATAAGTGGAATGACGTGATGCTTCACAGGAAACCTTTTTTTCCCTGAAAGTCCAATAAGAAAGAAAAAATCTGTTATGAAGTATTTACGTGAATGCGTGTTGGAACGGAGCCTTTTTCATTCTTCTTTCTTCAAGCAGCCATTTATTTCCACTGTTCTTGTTTACGCAAAAGAAAAGGTAGGAAGAGGCAATCTGAGAAGTGCATGTTTGCATAAGCAGATTTTTCTGAAGAAATAGTGGTGGGCAGGTAGCAAGCTGTGAGAGAAAGAGGAAGGGCCCTTGAAAGCTATTGAGAATGCTTTTCATAATCCATCTTCAAAAATTATTACCCTCCTGACAGTAAATATAACCCTTGCCATATGTTCCACTTCCTGTGTCTAGAGGTGCGCTTTTTGAACCTGCACTCTTCCGTCCCGTAATACCTTAGCATTTTCATAACTTTATGCAGATAAATATAAAATTAGGCTGTAAGTAAGTGGTGCCAATTTACATTCACCATTTGAAATTTGAATTAAACTGTGTAACTTAAGTAAACTATTGTAAATTGTACAGTATTATTGAACGCGTTGGAAGAAAAAAACGTCAATTTATCATGAAAGGATAAGCGCTGTGTATGCGGTTGTAAAGGTAGTGTTACCACCAAATTCACATTTTCTTTTCTCGTTTAGACGAAACTCATAAAAACTTTCTAAATTCGTAATCGTATATCTTCAGCAAAAATTTCATGTAAATTTTTTATTTCTATTCTTGAACTGCCCATCACTTTTTTATTTTTATACTTTTATGAGAGAGGTTGACGTGTGTTTCATGTGTACACGACAGACCAATTGTTATCAGTTTTTTCTGTACTCATTTTCTTTCTAAATGCTTCGGCCTGGGGGAAATTTGAGTTGCCTTGTATTTGCATTTTGCATGTTTTAACGAGACCAATTTCAAGAAAAACTACCTTATTTGTCATATTTATCTTATGTATGTAGCTCGTATTTTATTGTTGTATTTTAAGTGGAACATAGTTAACCGTCATAAAAAATTTCCAAAAATCATTTGACTACAATCACCGATGAAAAAACCAGCAAATGGTTATGCTCATATGAGTTAGAAAATGGTATAAAAATGCTTTTACCTTTCGCTTATATAGTTAGGTAGACTAATTAGGTAATAATGTCAGTATTAAGCAACTAAGGAAATTAAGTAAACCATAAACCCCCATTTTTGCTTTTACAAAGCATCGCATTGCTTTCTTACTCGTTACTCGTAACTTGTAGGAATCATTTGTCATTCTGACGGCATTTATAATTGAAAAGTTCATAAAATTTGAATATTTAGGGACGCGTGTCAAGCAAGCAAGCAGAGGCAGGTGTCCGGACTAGACTAAATTACATATTATATACTCACCAAATAAGAACTTACTTAATATTTGCAATTGTAGGCAAACAAAAGTAAAGGTTAGCTCACTTTCTTTCTTCGGGTGCTTACCAGAGACATTTGCGGTTTTGGGTTAATTTTTAGGGCATAAATCATTTCTCTTAGGGCGTTGAAGCGTTAAGGATTTTCGTCCTGGGACCTTTTTATAACCATTATAATCATAATATATGCATGTAACCGCAAGGAGAAATTCAACATAATGCAAAAGACAAGAAACTTTCATTATTATTTGCTTTCTTCAAAAGGCAATACACCTGCCCGACTCTAATGTAGTATTTCTTCTGGATATATTTGTCTGGGTTGCGATTAGATTTTGAAAATTTGGTCCCACACAAAGCATTTGTATGTATGCATACAATGACGATGGTCGGCTTAGAAGAGAACTGCAACCACGACTTTTGTATTTCTATTCTGGTTATACTTCTGCAGTGTGGTACGTTTTTGGTCGGTATGCGAAAATAACTACCGCTTTCCAATTTTGTACGTTTTCCTTTTTTACAGAGGACGTGTTCTCTGTTCCACTAACAAAGAAAACTTTCATTGCTCACATCCTGCATTTCCTATATCCAAAAAAGAAGGAAGAAAAAAAAATACTTTACTGTATATTGCTTAGTTGGTCGGAGAAAGTGGAATGGAATTTTCCAATTCCTAAGTAAAACTGTCCATGTGACTTAAACTTTTCTTCTTGTCACTTTCATTCTCATTCTTTTTCCTTTTACATGTGTTTGGATTGTAATACGATGATGAATGAAAGACTAAGTGTGAGCAACAACGGAAGAAGGGTGTACAGCAGCAGGACAAAAGTTTCAAGGAGTAAGTAGCAAAACGGTTAGCCATGAACCACTGGGACAAAATAACATAGAGCTATACAGAACACAGCAAAAGGGTAATGTGCATGGGGAAAAGGATCTTTTAAAAGTCGGGTAACTGCTCGCTTTATATCCTTCCTACCAACCATTGAACTCGCTGGAATGTAAGTGACTTCTTGGTAGGCATGTGGATGTGGACATGAAATGAACCCATGCAATTCAATTGAAAATTGTACCTCTTCTCTGGAAGGTATTCATGTATGAATCATTAGAGAAGAAAAGAGAAACCACTAAAGTCTATAGTAGATAGACAGACATAGTGTTTTGACAGAGATATTTGTATTAGAAAGGCAGATTTTACTTTTAATGTAGACATTTTTTGCAAGAATATTGACTGGCAACAGCTTGTGCAACGTGTCATCAAACGTTGTAACCGTACGGTCAACTGGAATAAAATTCATATTTTGGAAATAAAGTAAGTTAACATGAGAATGTGAACGTCTATTCCAAAAGTGCTCAGGGCACCACCGCCTGCAGGGTATTAATAAAAAGGCGTATAATCGTAAAGTCTGACTGAATAAGTACAGGCGCACAGTAATGGACTACACAGAGCAAGTCTACTTTCCTTCTTAATAATTTAAAGGGGACTTTTGAGCATCCACTTCAGTTTCTTTGTGCACATGTAAAACACAGTTTTGTAATTCTCCTTTCCTTTGCCTTGTCACAGTCCATTCAGGCCTGTCTGTCTCTTGTCCATTCCTTAATAGACAGTTTAGCATTTTCATCGCATCCTATCGTATCGTATCATCTTATATGTGAAATGAGTTAGAAATTGTATATGACACACAACACTAGACCACAGTTTATGATATTTATCAATTTATCCGAGAAAACCGAGCATATGGACTAATGGACAGAACACAACCAGACCTTGGCTCCTTTTGTGCATAAGGAAAGGAACTCAGGTTTTGAAAAGAGACTGCTTGCATGTTTGGTGGCAGTGCCAGAATGTATTCTAAAGCATCAAAAATGCGTTTCTATCAAGTTACAAAAGCTTGTAAATATGACGATGATATCGCATGCAAATCCTCATTATACACTTTTCTATTTATCAATGGCCGACAAAATTCCTTGGTTTAGCACACTCAAAGGCGAACATTGCTTTTATTACTGCCTGACTACTGAAACTGATCGTGAGATCGACCTGTTTACCTTTTTTTGTCTCTCCGCGTGGGCTTTCAAAAACCACTGGACCGATTTTCACGTTAATGCATGTGCACACAAGCTAAGTGGAGGATCGAGCTTCGCTTTTGCTTAAATCGATTGTTTCCCGGCATGCATTTTCTATTCTCGCCTAATTTATTATTGCTTTCTTTTTAGTACCAAAATACGGAATGGTTAATAAAGAATACGATATTTTATTATGTATCGCATCCAACTGGTAATAAAAATAGGAAAGCCATCTATACAGCGACTATAGGCATGCCACAAGAATCTGATATGTGTAAAAACCGCTATTCCATTTAATTAGGTGCCACCTTGTCAGGAATTTTCTCTCTACATATCCGCACCATCATCGAGTCAAGAAGGACTAGTCAGAAGAAAAAAGGGGTTATCGGAATAGCGATGACGTGCATACACATTCCACATTCATTATTGAAGGTGTTAAACAATGGAAAGGGAAGACAATGGGATGAACCCCGAGTTACTTGAAGGGAAACCGCCTCCCACATTACACAATGGCGGATGGCTTTTTACGTCAACTGTCTGGTGTAGGTTGAATTTGTGCTGTGACGAACATTCTAGCCAGGTAGAGAAGTAGCTACTAGCGATGTAGTCAAATAGGTCACGATGCGACAGTTTTTAAAGGTTTGCCATTACCATTTACATAACATGCGCCTAAGGATGTAGTCAATTTCATATCAACTGTCTGATAATACGAAAACAATAATAATCCCTGATACGATCATAGTTACAATATTAAATGAGAAAAAGTCAGTTTTGTGACGGTGCACCGTGTGTAATAACAAGCATTGTAAGTAACATCTTCATCCCGACAAATAAAAGAGGCGTTGCCCCACTAATATCATGTTGATGTAATAAAAGCATTCCAAAAAGGTAAATATAATAATAATGACAAAGCGGAAGTCGATGATTACTCGTGAATACTCAATGAAGCAAAACGAGATATAGGCACTACCGAAACTGCATAGGCGTGTGAAATGCAGCAATAAATTTGGGATTACGACGGATGCAATAAAAGATTCAGATTATGTATTAGTTGTATGGTTTAACTTTTTTTTTAAGAAAAAAATATAAGCAAAAATTGTTTCTTCTGTGTTTTAATTAAGAACAACAATAAACGGAGAAAAGTTACTAACTACTTATTTGGTGATCCATCAAGTTTGGAAAAGTAAAATGTTTAAAGATTCTATGATGCTTCGTATACCATATTAAGTGTAATATTTTGCTTTGCGTCACACTCGCAAACAACCGCTAAAATCCTGTTGTCATTTACTTCAACTTTACTCAGCACATTATGAGGGTTTATAGCATGCAGTAGATGTACACAAACTAATACTTTCCAACATTCCAACTTCTACCGGTAGTGTAAGTAGGTCAACAAAGTGTGTACATTGTGCTGAAAGCAGTCTCTGAGTTGCTTACTGCTGTACACAAATTAGGCACACAAACATGAACGAATTTTTTAAAAAATTGATTGATTTCCACTTGACAATGCATATAGAATCGGAGTGTACACAGAGGCTTTTGAAGATAAAGTAAAAGTCGGCATAATACGTTTATAGCTCCCTCACCCTCACCAATTTTCACCAAAACTGGTAGGATGAAAAACTCGATCGTCTCGTCGAGTTGGTTAAAATCGGTGAGGGTTAAATAAACGTAAAATTCCAGTAAGTGTAAATAAGATAAGATATAAAATAAGATAAAGTGAATCTGGCTCATCGGGACATTTCATTCCGCTGTGTTGTGTGTAAAATAACCCCAAGTTGACACGCCGTAAACATCTAATTGTTATGAATTATTTATAAATGGAGTATAAAATGTGTGATGTATTGTGAAGAGCGTTGATGAAAATGTAGGCAATTTCTTAACGATAATCTTTTCAATAATTTTGTAATCAGCAGAGGTACATATTACAATGTAGAATAAAATGGTGTGAATTTATTTCCAGGTTCATGACAACTGGTAAGGATGAATGTGAATATGGACGCGGAGAACCGGTAAGTGCAACGTGCAATCGTTGTGTCTTTTTATTGTCCATTTTTCTTATTTGTATAGAGGTAGAGAGAAGTTCTACTATAAAGCTTTAACCGATTCAAGTTCTCAGCTCATCTCATGTATCTCTTCTCATGTACATAATTTTGGGCATTTCTTTTCAGGGTCGTTCTAAACGTCGGAGGGATCCGTCATGAGACGTACAAGGCAACCCTTAAAAAGATCCCAGCAACTAGGTTGTCGCGTCTCACAGAAGGTAATTGTGATTTATAGATTTCATTCTAATCAAAATATATGAAAAAATAACACGACACAAGACTTTGTGCTTAATAATTGTGTTTTTATTTTTTCCATAGCCCTTGCAAATTACGACCCAATTCTCAATGAATACTTCTTCGATCGACACCCTGGAGTTTTTGCTCAGGTAGGCATTCTAAAAAAAGAGAGAGATCGGCTCGTTTTAAAGAATAATTCGAATAAGCCCTAAATCCAATAAATAATATTTACCCATGACAGTGACGTACTTTTGCCAAATTCACATGTGGCAGGCAGATGTAATTTCGTCATTTCACTCATTCAATGTTATTCAACGCAGCCTACCACCAATAAATAACTTAGTTTTTCGATTTTACTTTATGCAAATGCTATTAACGTCAGAAGCTGTTGAAAGAATAATATTTTAAATTATGTATGAATACTTTGTATTGGAATTGCGAGGAGTAAAAGCAATGTTCTATTTGTACCGAACGTAGCCCCTATATAAATTGAATGTGAAGGGAAATGAAATGCTTGGCAATTGACATCCAAGAACTCTCAACTTTATATGACATTAAGTAATGTAATGTACATGCATAAAAAATCAGTTTAACTTTGAAAGGCTATCCTTAACGGGATCCCAACCGAATCTCTCACTTTACTCTTGCTAACGCACTTTGCTTCTTGTTACGATCAGATTTCAAACAGGCAAGAAGGATTTCATATTAAACTATTACGTTTTAGTGAGTAGTAAATTGAAAGATTTTGCAAACCACAAAACAGTTGCGTGTCGTATGTCAAAGATCCAGACACCGAATTCGAAGCAGCAGAGATGCTTTTATGTTTCTCTCGTAAAAAAGTTGGAAAAGAGAAAATGGTTATCAAATCAGCAAACCTTCAAGTTACGACTCAACTTGGTTTTATATGTGTTTGGGGGAGAAGTTTTGCTACAATTTTCGGGAAACAGAAAAGATTCCACCTCCAGCAGTAGATTTAAAATATATTGGTGTGGCGGTGACGAACCACTGAGTTTCAACAACGATATGTATCTCTGCCAAAACAAATGGGTCTTCATCCTCCCTTACTGAACTCAGTGAACCGGTCCAATCCAATCGCATTACATTTCTGTTTACAAGACGTGTCTACGAAACTCAAGAGTTTTATTATTGAAGATGTAGTGAAAGAAAAAGTGTGCAACCGAACCACAGCTCTAGTAACTTTCTCAATCCCATGATACAAACACACAGAACAGCAACACCCATTTGCCCATACGTAGATGCCCACAAAACTAATGGAATTTTATACGGTGGTTCGGTTGGCACTCGGAATTCATGCAACTTCATCATCGTCACAAATATAATCCAGATGCGTGGAATAGCTGTGCTATGCAGTAGGGAAAAAGTTATAGCAATGAATGATTATATCTGGTTGGTGGTTCAATCTCTTTAAGGGTTCAGCAGTTCTCTGTTTCCTTTGAAGACTACTTTCTACCAAGTTGTTTTGTATCTGGTCATTCTTAAACTCCACCAGCCAAAGTAAGATATCAGGAATGTGCGATGTGTCATGGAAGATGTTTCAGCAGCATCTCTGACGTTTCACAGTTTCCTCCCTTTTAAACACGGTCCGCAGTCACTGTTTTCCTTCCGCAACCTAAAAACCCGCTGTGCTTTAACTTGTCGAAAATGAATATTGCCAGCGTTGTAATAATAATAAAAGATGAAACCTGTATAATGAACCTGTTCCCTATATTTATATACTATTATATATAATTTTTTATGTACTGCTCATCTCTTGCTCCTTCATTCACCACAGACACGGTTCCTGAATTCCCCAAATCCCAAGGATGTGTTACGTAAATTGTGCAAAAATCGAGTCAGATACAATGTTGTTTATTTATTCTTTTAGTTGGAAATGTTCACCTTTATAACCAAAAGAAAGCAATAAAATGCAAAATATCAACACTTCATAAAACCGATTTTTTTTGGGTGAAGGAGAGGGCAAAGGAAGACCCCCGTGACTGACAAGTTAACATTTCGAAAACATGCCTTTACCATTCACAGCATCGCACGCTGTACAAAAAGCTATTAGTCATTCTCATCCACATCTAATTCCAGGAAATATCTCGTCTTGTAAACGACGTGCTGCCTTTGAAACAGAAAACGATTCACTGATTGATGGGAATGAGCTCCTTTCCTCAGTTAATAATTCATTCGATAGATTTTCATGATCAGTCGTTATGAAGTAACACTCTAGAATATAGTTCGGAAATGCGCAATTAATGCCAAAGGTGCTAAATATTGACTTAGCATGAAATCCTGTGTGGGGGAAAGATGTTCATGGTTAGTGCCTAGTTACAAAAATGTAATGCGATGGTGTATGTTGATGAAGAGGTGGATTGGGTGGGATGTCATGTTCAAACCATTTCCTATTGCGTTTTCCTCCTCTATACCGATGAACAGAATCATTATCAGATAACGACTCGTTTATTACAGTATTTAATAAAAGCTCGTTTTTAGGATGTGGCGACTTGGCGATGTGTAAAGCCTGGCATTTCTACTTTGCTTAATACAGAAAACCAGAAACTCCCTGAGTTTTGATCTCTCACTTTTTCTCTCCCTGATTTACCAGTGCAAAGGTTGATAATATTTGTTGTGATTATGATGATGTGTGTTATTATGATGATATCAATGTGGTACATGACCATAAATTGGACTCTCCGGTAATAAACAGGTGCTGAATTACTACCGAACGGGCAAGCTGCATTATCCCACAGATGTCTGCGGTCCTCTCTTTGAAGAAGAGTTGGAGTTCTGGGGTCTTGATGCCAACCAAGTGGAGCCTTGCTGCTGGATGACATATACACAGGTAAACAGCAATAAAATGAGCACAAATCTAATACAATATTTATAGGACATGAAATGATCTGCTGGCTTTCCAACTCCTCCAGTACACATAATGTGTTTATATTCAAGCAATAACTTCATTTCCTGTCAAAAATCAACTGCAGCACGTCCGACCTTTTACTTGTAGTTGTAAAATAATATTACACACAGCTAGAGGCTGTCGTCCACGGGCATATTTTTCCGTATTTCAATGTTATTGTAAACTAGCATTTCCACACACAACGGTAGAATAAAACATGTCTGCAGTATTATTATTAGAAATGAAATATAAACTATATTTATCTTCGATAAGAGCTGAATAGAAATCTTTGTGATGATGAACTGATGAGAGCACGATGACGGCGTAGCTCTTTCAATGACTGATGATTACTTCAACAGAGAGAGAAAAAAGAGAGAGCAAGCCGAGGGAAAGTGAAGGACGAAGCAATGAAAGACGAATCGAGTATATTAATAGTAGCTCATTAAAATATTTTTGCAGTTTCTGAATCTCTGATCGCTGCCGTCATATTTCATGCAGGCGTCACAAATCTCAAGAATCTATTTGTAGCTTAGCGAAGCCTTAATTTATAGCACGATTCAAACAAACGGACAAAAATATTTATCGTCGGAAGGAAGTTAACGTATTGGCAAAATACACAGTTTCAGGTTACAACACTGTATCAGTTTTCCCCGGTAACTTCCTACAAAGTGAACACTACAAAAAAGTATCAAACTAACGCTGATGACGATGACATCAGATTCACTTTCATTTCAACTTTACAAAAGCAAGGGAAGGAAGTGTTTGTAGGCGGAAATAATTTCAACTGTTAGAAACAGCTATAAATAACATAGCCACGGTGTAAAATGTCATTCATGTCTGTGTCTGTATCAGAGATATTTACATGTCATTCTGCAGAGATATAGAATTTAAATTGATAATTTCTGCGCAACAGTCATCTTCTTGAACATAAAATGAAATCCGATTTGACATTTGAACATTGGTTGCGAAAACTGGCGTTTTTGCTCATACATACGTTAGATTTCCCGGAAAAATGTCTGTGCCAGTTGGAAGTGGGAGTCATGCACATCATCGTTGTTAGAGTCAGGTTTCAGTCCGACCGGCTCTTATCGAAATATTGATTTATGCCTTGTTTTATTTGACAGCATCGGGATACGCAGGAGACGTTGGCGGTTTTAGACCGATTAGGTGAGGTGATTTATTCCAATCTTTTCGTCTAATTTTATTATATGTAAACTTATAATAATAAAACGGTATAAATGTGGATTAGATTTGGACACAGAGAAGCCTTCAGACGAGGAATTAGCAAGAAAATTTGGTTTTGAAGATGACTACATGTCGGGAAATGTTTCATGGTGGCAAAGGGTGAAACCGAAGCTGTGGTCTCTATTTGACGAGCCTTACTCATCTAATTCTGCCAAAGTACGTGATTTACAGCGACAAGATGAGAAGACTGATGATGACAAATTGCTCACATTGCTCAGTGCAGCGATAAAAATAGACTGCATAAATTATTCGGATTATTATTCATTTGAACGTGTATTCTTGTCTTGATTACAGATAATAGGGATTGTGAGCGTGTTCTTCATCTGTATTTCAATTTTGTCGTTTTGCCTGAAAACCCACCCGGATATGCGGGTACCCGTGATCAAGAATATCACTGTGAATACATCTCGTAATGAGACTGCTTGGACGTTGGATAAGAAGGGCACTAATGCACATGAAGCCTTTTTCTACATCGAATGCGTATGCAATGCTTGGTTCACGTTGGAGATCGTTGTTCGCTTTGTATGCACTCCAAATAAATGTCAATTTATTCGCGCCTCTGTTAACATTATTGATTACGTCGCCACACTCTCCTTTTACGTCGACCTAATTCTTCAAAGATTCGCTTCCCATCTGGAAAACGCCGATATTCTTGAGTTCTTTTCAATCATTCGTATCATGCGACTCTTCAAGCTGACAAGACACTCGTCTGGTCTCAAGATACTCATGCAGGTAAGAGCGTCCTTTTAAGCTGAAACGATAAAATCTTTTCACTCTGTCCAATTTCAACCACTTTCGTGACAACTTCACATAATATTATAGATTTTGTAAAGAAACAAGAAAAACGCTACACAACATCGATGAGTTGACTACCGTAGCAGATAAGAAACATGCTTGCATTAGTTTCCTCTTCATGTGTGAAAATGCCAAAATAGCGCTGTCGAAACTCATGATACATAGACCTGGAACATGCATGCCATCCTTCCAGAGAGTAAAGGCGAGAGGTTCTAAAAATTTTGGAAGGTTATACGAGAGAAACTTTTTACGAACGACATATTGCATGTAGGCACACTTAACAGGAGTAACTATGTGCATATTATTAATGTCAGATATAAGTAGAAACGACATTACATTATTCTATAAAATGTACACCGACCAACCATGATGTGCAACCGGTTGGTAAAAATATTTTTCTGCTCGACAGCGGATTTTTTTCTTTTAGACGAGGTAGTCACTATATATAGCAATTTTTTCAGTGAATTTTATTAAAGCTTTCAAGTTTTTAACTCGGATACATTCCACTAAATGCAGGTTATTGTAAGTTTTTTCCCCTAAATGATGGAGTAGGTACAACACACAAAAAATGCCATTACAATTTTATCCCGCGATTCTAACTTTTCTACATCACGTAGCATAAACGGTGAGTACGGTGTGCTGAATCATTAAATGTATGCTTTTGTTTATTTTTCTAGACCTTCCGAGCATCAGCGAAAGAGTTGACCTTACTAGTTTTCTTCTTGGTGCTGGGCATCGTTATATTTGCAAGTTTAGTGTATTATGCCGAGAGACTTCAAGCAAATCCAGACAATGATTTCAATAGCATTCCATTAGGTCTATGGTGGGCCTTAGTAACCATGACAACTGTAGGTTATGGAGACATGACCCCTAAGACCTATATCGGCATGTTCGTCGGTGCCCTTTGTGCTCTGGCCGGTGTGCTAACCATCGCCCTTCCTGTTCCCGTCATAGTCTCCAACTTTGCCATGTACTACTCTCACACGCAGGTAAAGTAACACAACTTTCTAAGCTCTCATGCTAATGTATTCACTATGCTTGAAGAAACTGTGAATTGCGCTAAATCTGACCAAGAAAGGGGTAAATGTTGCAAAATGTATAAAAAAGCTCCCATTTACAAATGATGTGTTGTTTTTGCTTCATAAAAGTGTTTCATTCATTCTCTTTTGTACGTCAGCAACATTTAGGCTAATGCCTAGAGTTATGTTAGGGTAACATTTTCGTTCAGATATTTAGGTATGTATACAAGGCACATATAACTTCACCATTTTGTCGGATTTTTTACAGGTAGCGCCCGCTGTTTTTTCCCACTCTTAATCAATATCGTAATTAAAAATTTGCTATTTTTGAGCATTTCTGCTAATAGTGCTTTAAAGATCAGCTTTTTCGCTTGCTTGTTTGCTTTTTAGACTAACG
>VYYJ01001114.1:0-36291 GCA_021029165.1 Cyphoderus albinus | reverse complement strand
TTTGTTCAACCACAACAACCTCCGTTAGCAGACAATCCGCCCACTCCTCTGAAGCGATGAAACCGAGAAGGAAATTCTATGGAACGGTACCTAACTTGTCTGGTTTTCACATAAAACTTTCTTCCTTTTCACTGAACGGACTGCTTACAATAATGCATAAAATGAAACAGTGGTGAAAAGATGTTCCTGTTTTCCAAAAGTGACATTATTTTCCACGAATTGGTAAAGGAAAAAACACTGTTTAGTTCCAAGAACTTTAACAAATAAAGTTACATTTTTTATTATTTCATTTTGAATTGCTACTTTATTTGATTAGATACCAAAGAAGTACACACAAATGTCGAGTTGACGTAAGAGCATGAAATGGAAATATAAAAGCACTGAACAGCAATTTAAATGCAGTGAGGCATAAGAAAGGTAGGGTGGAATTGATTACTTCCTTCAGTAATAATTTACAACTTCCTTTACCTTGCTTTCCACACATGAAAAAAATTAGGGATCCTAAAAATACGTATGCATACACAAGCATAAATATGCATTGACTTCCTCGATCAAAAGTATGACGGCGTAGGTTTCTGAAACGGACCATGAAATTTATATAAGTCGCCGTTTTGTCCTTGACTTTTAGGTTTGAAAACTAAAAATCAAAAGTGCAAAACTCTCATGTTACATCAGCATTCTAGGGAAATGCGGTAGGCTTGTTACCTAAACTTCCGGAACTCAGTCATGCAGCTGCCTGCTCTTCATGATAAATCTGCTAGCTCAACACACTTTATACTTTGCTGTTTTACTACATGATTTGTGTTCGTAAAAGCTCTTCAAGAAAATTACTCACGTCATATGAATAATGATGACAAAATATACGTGGTCATATAGTGGGATGATGAATAATTATTGTAGAAATGCACAACATATGAAAAAAGAATTAATTTGGAATAATTTTGGCAATTATTTATGTTAAAAGCACAATTTATTTGCATAAATGAGATTGAACTTGTGGATGTAACAATAATATAGTGACACCCGTTGTGAGCACTAAAATACTTAGGTATTAATCCTTTATAGATTCATTAATTTCCCTTACATAACTTAGAGGTAATTTGATTATCTTACCTGATATTGACAAAGATACACAATGAAACCGAAATACGATGCATCGGAATTGTTTTTCGTATTATGTAGTACACGTACATCGTGTACCTGTTTATTCTTGTAACAATTTGAAAAATACTGTGTTACAATGTTTCAATAGCTAATTTTTATATTATATAATATGTATTTGTAATGTTTATAGCTAAATATTTATGAGATACTTTAATACAAAAATTATGTTTAGAATTTGTAAGTTTGTTTACCGCTGTTGTAACGATAAAAGAAACGGGTCAAACTGCTTTGATACTGAACGTTTTTTATAAAATAAATGAGAAGTTATAAATAAATACGCGAATAAAATATAATTACATTTTTAACTGCGATTGATAAATAAATTACTAAGTTTAATAACACAGGACTTTATACGATTCCTATCATAATACCTTGATGTTTTCATCTAATGCACAACCTAAGCAATCGAGATTCAAAATATCAGACTCGGTATTTTAGATTGGGCGATTGGAAAGTTAACTTAACCGTTTGTTTGGCCTTGTGACTAGACAAGCAATCCTTCCAATGGAACCAGACACAGACAAAAGAGAATGGTTTATAACTTACCAAATGGCTTGTATACAATAATGACATACCACGCGTTGTTTAAACAAACAAGAAAAATTCAAAAATTGTTAGCTTCGGCCAAAATATGTGCTAAGAAGAGCGATTTAATATTTGGTCTGTCAATATTACCATAAATTCAAAATTCATGTTGTAGCAAAACTTAAGTGGATTCTCTTTGAAGATTTGTCGGTAGTTGGTAATCTATTTTTTAATATTTTAACAAGTTTTCGCTTCACGACGACATCTCTAAACAATTCGTTATGAACTACCTATCTATGAACATTAATTTTATCTTGGTGAAAGTGATACAATATACAATCTCGATAAAAGTTATGTAGGTAGAGACAATCGATATGAATGTAATAAATTATTTTGTGTCAGTAGATTGTACGTATACATCCCCAAAAACAATTTTGTATCATTATAGATTCTCACTGATCCCACAAGAAACAAAAAAATACAGTTCAAGTTCATGTCCATAACTCTAGCCAAGTTACAGAACAGAATGCTCATGTGTTATACATTACCTTTGATCACAAGAGTCACACCAACGAGACAGAGCGTAAAATGATTCACCATTCACTTCACGACAATCTCAGCGTCTTTCCCTGGGTATACAGATGCCAGAAAGTGAGGGTACAAACAGCATTTTGTCCAATCGCTTTTTTGTTTGTTACCTATCCTGATGCCCATGATACACCCTCACCTCCATCACCATCTACATCAATGTCAGTCTCCGGGTCTGTTGTGAGCTGAGTCTCAAAAGTTTTACGGTTATTTGTCCACGGGCTTCCTCTGATTATCGCGGTGGACGTGATTGTGTTCTGGCTAGGAGAAGACAAGGCGTGCTGATAGTTGGGCAACTGTAGCTGATCTGATGTAAATTGTTTACTCGGAGTTCGACCACACACAGAGTTCACACCTCCGAGGCTATCTGAGCTGACATGCTTCTTTTTGTTACGGATGTAGTACTCATCACCTCCATATTGGTGGTCGTAAAATTCACGCCTCATCAGGTCATCCAATGTAGAACACCGGAAGCACAATATTTCACGGAATGGCCGTCGAAAGTCTCGATTGAGAGTGGCGTAAATTATTGGATTGAGAGCCGAGTTGAAGTAGCCTAACCACAAGAAAAGGGAGTTGACCCACCCTGGAATTTCCGCTGAAACCATACAAAAAGCATCGTTCGCTAAATATATGCTGAGGAGAAACTGAAACCGAAGTGAATTTTTGCCACCGATTTGCATTTTATGGAATCGGTGATGTCGCAATGGTTTCGTGACATGCCTGTTTTATGCTTGGTTTAAGCTCGAGTAAGAGATTTATATTTTGTAAGATGAGAGGAGAAAGAATTTCGTACCTTGAATGAATGGTCGGACTAAAGCGAGAAGAAAGAAAGGCATCCAGCAGAAAACCTGTAATAACCGGTTTCAGTTACAAATTATTGTACAACAAGAACAAGGCATGGTTTTTAACTTATGAGATGAAGTGATGCTTGAAGTAATATGAAATGCAATAAACTTACGAATGCGCTCATAATGATTCCCAGCGTCGTCGATGCTTTATGATCCTTGAGGCGGACGGCAGGTCGGAATTTTTCTGGTTGGAAACAACACAAAACTACAAATTATTAACGTCAACGGATGAGCAGCATCGATTTGATGATATTATTGCCTAAGGGTGAACTTTTTTATCGACCCGTTCAAATTATTTGCTGAACTGTGCTTTAAAGCCTAATATGAGGTGAACCAATAAATCCGAAGTGGAAGCAATAAAAGTATCCGCGCCAAGTTACATCCCACCAATAAAGTTAGAATTGTAAATAGTTGCCTACATATAAAATCATCCTGCATTCGGTAAGGTTACTTCGTCTTGTCTAGCTTCTGTAAAATAACGGTACACGTTTGGTACTGTACAAAATTAGGCCAGAAACGTGGTGGACAGCGGAGACGGAGAGAAAGAAATTTATTTAATATTATTTTATTCTCCAGCCAGATGTTGTTATCTGCTACGGATCCCGAGTTTATTATTTTGAATCGGGTGAAAGTTAGATCTCACGTTGTTCTTTGATACCACAAATATTGCTCATTACTTTTCTACTTTATGTGCTAAATGAAAGTTTCAGCCTCAGTAGCAAGCAAAATTATAAAATGGGAGTGATTCGAGACACCTGCAAAGCAATATTTTGCGGTGAAACACGCATTACTTGGTTTAGTTTACTTCTCATTATTATATACCCTATTTAATTCCAGCTATTTTATACTTTCACCCATTTTCCTTTTGTCCTCGAAATCTTGTGATTATAATGATGCTTAAACTTTGTCCGTTCATTTTCACTTACTCCTCAGCAGCCACGACACTTTCACCCTTGCCCTTCACATTAAAATCATGATGAAGTAGGTAAATTATGTTTTCGTCTGTCACCGATTCCACAGCTATTGTCCAACATTAAATATCCTTTCTTAGCATTACTTAAGTAGCTGCTGACTGCCACAAGTTGAATTCGCTTGGCACACTCCAATGTAAGAGCTCTTCTGGTTTTTAGTTCACTCACACTTATTCACACAGCACAAAGAGCGAGACATTGAATTGTTACTACGAGTTCTTTTCTTTACTTCCTCTAATGAAGCTTTACTAGTTACGAAAGGAAACTAACGCAATCCTTTATGTCTGCTTTATAAGTGTGGGAAGTGAAGATTCTACTTATTTAGAAAGTCCCATCATGACTTAAGTGTTAATCGAGAAATAAACTGCCAAAATAAATTCACAAGCATCTGGCAATCGCCACGCTTTTCGAAAGTTTAACTGAATGAAACCATCTGAGCTGTTGATATAAAAGATTACTTTCGTCCTTGTGGCCAAGAATGTAAAATTTATTAGTAATCTGTGTGAATTAATATTGGTCACCGGTGAAAGTATAAGATAAATAAAGTTTTTCATTCGTTCATGATTTTCTTCAACGTTTCTGAGGTTTATGTTCCGTTCTGTTTTTTAAACAATTAATTACATATGACGCCTAAAATATTAAGAGTTTTACGATGAAAATGTAATTTATTAAATTCATATAAAATTATTCAGTTACATAATATTATTAATGTCACGACATTGTAGTTACTTATAACTTTCAAATATTATGAACCACAGTGGCCCAGAAATTAAAATAAATTGTACTAAAAGATTCTAGAAATCGTTGAAAACTGTTACTTTGTAACGAATATAAAAATTATTCCAGCCCTGTTTCATTTTGCACGATGTTATTATACCCCTGAGAAAGTAAAATCTGTGGTTTAAACACTAAAAGCAGATCCTGCAATAGAGACTAGCAGACATTGAATTAAGTGATTAAAACATTTGAAAAGATTGCTTTAAAAAGAAAACTTTTGTTGGTTCCTGGTTGTGGTAAAAATTCTCCACGCCTCTATTCTTCTCAGAGTACTAGAAGATCAAAAACGTGAAATTTCACCATAGTTTGGAGAAGATTCCTGGTTTCAGACAATAGACACCCACGTGTGAAAGGATTCTAAATCTTTATTCTCCATGCATTGCTACTGTCAAAAATGGGATATTTAATTTAAAGGACACGCTCTAACAACGCAGCGTGAACACCGAGCAGATACAAAGCACCTTAAAGCAAGAAGCAATTTTGTGAAAGAAATAAAATGAAAACAATTTTTCGTAACAACATTCATCAAATAACTTTTGCGCATGAAAATAAGGTACATATGACTACAAGATATGATATGTGCAGAAGAAGAGACAGAGCAAAGGGTGGGGGTTTTGATATAAAGTATATCGGCTCCACAGTAGCGAGGGAGTAGGAGAGTGGCTTCGTATTCCGTTCACGTCAACATCTTCCCTTTTTTCTTTTTCTCAAACAAACAATAACAGCAGACTTTCAACTTTCTTCACTCTTCTCCATTTTATCTTTCGTGTACAAAAGATCAGTTTCTCTCAAGTATGTATAAAATGTAAAGTCTTAAAACTAAGATTCCCTATAACCACAAGTGAGTGACTAAAGAATCTAATTTTTTAAGTCAACAGAAATAGCATTGGTGCCTCCGGAGATAATGGTGTGTTCCCCAACTTCTTAACTTCACTGCACTGAACAATGTGGAATTGTCTCCCTTGACGGATACTTTGATGTTATTATAGTCATTTGAACGCTTTCATCTTCCCAATAATAAAAGATAGATAAAAGAACCCTTTGTATATTGTATTCGTTAAAGCGAATCGAGAAAAATCAGACCCGACTTACTCTCTACTTCAATACCCTTCCCCGTTTCCAGGCGCAATTTTAACTAGAAAGTTTGATTTTCCTTGAAGACTTACGAATGTATTTATGTATAGTAAATATAAAAAGTTGACAATCGATAATCAATCCTCCGTTAGACTCATGGTTAATTTTATTATGAAACAGAAGCTTATTGATATTACTAGAAGGTAAAATCTCAAAATTCCAATATTTGAGCAAATACGAATAAAATCTTAATATTGTTAAACCAACTTTTGATTTTTTTTTTTCATTTTGTCTTCTGTCAAGCAAACCATAAAGTTCATCTGGGTCAAATTTGTAATTTGTATGCAAACAAATTCCCATTTTATTCAGTTTAAGTTATGCCTTGCCTTGCTACAGAGGTGCGCCTAAAGTCATTTCACCATGTTTTGCCACTTTACTTTTTGCATTTCGAACAGCTTCCACAACAGCACAGCGCTCGTATTAAAAAGCACAGCAACGTGATTCTTAGAGTAAGGCACATTGACTGTCTCAAAGTTTCCCCAACTAAAGAATTCGTTACGACATGGTCTAAAAACTCCAGTGTTTCTACAAGGATTCTGCTATCTTCAGATTCATTAAGATTAATAGAAAGAGGAAAAAGAATTTGCCGTATTTTTTAAAAACTTTCTGCATAATATTTTGTGCCGTTGTACTGGGACTTTTTCGTAATTTTTGCAGAATGGCAGCATGTATAATAGATTTTCTTGCTCGGTATAATGATACAGCATTTAGCTTTTATGGAAAATCCTTTCTGCGTTTTCTCTCGGTTTTAGGAAGTGAAAACAGGGAAGCGTGCCAAAAAAGGAGTATACATATTTTTGCATGCTAAGGAGAAGCGAGAGAAAAACTCGGCACAACGAAGCCTGTTGTGCGTACACAAATGGATTGTGAACTTCCAGTCTGGTAGCTGCTCTACTATTTATTGCCTAACTTTGAATAAAATTCTCGACTGTTTCCTGGCATTCGCTTCATTTCCATTCTAGTAATCGTTGACATCATCACGACATCACCACCCAAAATGCAACAGCATCAAGTGTGAACTGATGTTTCATATGTACCAATTTGTTTTAGCGAACTCACAGAGCGCTAAACAAACATCCATATCACTATTGAGCATAGAAAGGGAAGTAGAAAAGTTGAATAGTGTGTAGTAGATGCCAATTTAATAAATTTCCATGCTTTCCGTTTATACTCATTAATGCTCCAAATCAGCTAAATGGTTGAGTTGCCGGGTACAAGTAATTTCCGAAGCAATCGAAGAAACAATGACTGCATTTTATAACATTCAGTGTGAATCACGTTTTCACACTTATGTTTATTTCAGGCGGCTCACTATTGTCACTTAAGTACCAATAATATTGGAGAGTCACTAGCAAATAATAATTGGTATGAAGTAGCTTCTACCGTGTGGCTCGTTTCAGAACAGAAACTTAGTTTCTCTTATTTATCTTAGTTTAATTTAATTTTGCGTGTCTTCTCCTGTCCTCGTGTTTCCCCTTGTCTTAATAACTGTTTAGTGGAAAATGATAGCAATTTTTTCAGAATTTAGAATGTATTATGTTTGTTATTAAGAAAACTTGTCTAATATGAATTTTTGCTTTATAACGGAAATGAAAATTGTTGAGGGTTTCAAGGTAATTTTATTGTAATAAGGCAGCAAAAAAATCTTACAAAGAAAAGCCAAAATTTGTAGTGAAATCTCAGTATTTTATAACAGCAATCATAGTTTTATAAAGTTCGCTAATGTGGAAGCCCAATTGTAAGGGTTGGCTCATACTTAAAATGTGAGTGAAGTGAAATTGAAAAGAAATTTAATATGTATTGGGAGTGGAACAGAATTAAAACCCTATTGCTCTAAAAGTCAATCGTATGGGGCAAAGGCAACCATCTTCAAAAAGAAGAGAGGATAGAGACAACACTAACCTACTTTTCCATAAACTCATCCTCTGTCTGACAACAATAAAAGCCACTCGCTTCCTAATTATATTGAACAAGAAAACTGGAAACCCCCTTCTGAGAAAAATACGTTCAAAAATGGTAGGCCATAAGATTGATATTAAGTGTTTGTTTGCTCTGTGATGCAAGCTAATCGGAGAAAAGTAATTGTGAAATCGATGGAGGCAAAACAGGCTTGCCTAGATTTTCTGACGATGCTGTCTAATCTAATTTAACTGAAAGTTGTTTCTTTCCATCGTTTCGTTGTCGTCAACACGCTTGAAATGAAACTGGAATAGAAACAATGTGGTGTCTTCTATCACTGTTTCTATCAAATAATGTATCTAGCTTTTTTATTTATTAAAGATTCCCGGGATTTCCCCAGATGCTCCAGATTTGTTTCACTTCAGTAGCAATTCACTCAGTTCCAACTCCTGCATCTGTGCTTTTAGACTACGATCCTCAAGGATATCACAAGTATTTTCCAATGCCTAGCCATTTTGGACACTTGTTAACATTTAGGACACTTCGAATCGTATCGAATAATAAACCATGTGTAGATAGCGTAGGAGCCCTTACGTTTCATTCGGATAAGAATTCAAGAGCGTTTTTTGTTAGTTACGGTCCAAGTATTTCCAAAGTGACTACTAAGGATTACGGAACTGAGCTTCTGAAATGGTATTCGTGCTATTCGCGGATTTCCTTTGTTCACGACGATGAGTTAAGCTGGACAAAGAAAATTAAAATTTGACGGCACAAACCTTCCACTTCAGGTCAGTTACTTTTAGTGGGTGCGGATTATTCTAACAGTGAAAGAATAGAAATCAAAGAGGCAATTTCAAAAGAATAAAATTTTCTTAAATAACAGAATGCAACATGCAACTATTTTGTAAATTAGTAATTCCAATTCCTTAAGAAACCTTTGCAAACTCCAATTTTTGAAAGGTCCTATTGCAATACGTTGCTTAATCCTTGAGCTACGACCTTAAAAAGAAAATTGCTTCTAAGGTCTTTTTACAATGACTTACGTAAAAAGTTTGATGAAATTGGCAAAATTGTCTGCGACAACGAGTTGGTGATAGGGAAAAAAAGTAACTTTTTATTTAATTATGGTACCAACAGAAAATCCTTGAATTCAAATTACTGCATGCTCTTGTAATAACAAAGCCTTCATTTACTCACTACACATGTGACATTTATATTATGAATCATTGTAATAACTTTTGTTGTATTGACTTTTTGCTTGAGTATGGACTGGAGTCTAGAGTCTGAAATCTGGTACGAACATAAAGCAGTGTGGAGAAAGCAAATAACAAATCATCGACAGTCAGTCCCTCTCTGACTATAAGAAAAGTCAATCTACTTCTTTTTCTTTTCCTACATATGAACAAGTCCTTCATTTTGTTTTATTACAATGTGTTGCTTAATGGAATTTCACGCTCCAAAAATTGCAATCAGTTGGGCAACCTAAAACGCAGTTTTACTTGCTAGCTTTCACTTAACCTATTAGGCATGAATCGTTCTATGTATGTATGTATGTGCAGTGCATGCCCTTGGAAAATTCTCTTGATGGCAATGAGAAATAATAACATCCAATATGATAACGTATTAATATATTCCATTTTTTCCTATTTGCATTTCCAATAGGTTAAAGGGTTTACTATAACAGAGCAGGTTCTGCTTATTTCTATACTTCCATTACAACCTGAGGTTATCAATGGTGCCACATGAAATACTTTTTCTTGTTCATCACGGAACAGTTCCACTTAGCTAGTAGCGACGTATTTGAAATTTCATATTATTCAATTTATTTTCCTTCCAATATGTACCCAATCTGTAAACTTTATGGAGCTGTTTGAGGGAGCAGGAAAGTACACGTGTCAACTTTCGCGGTCGTACGCTTATCAGGACGGCATGTTCCATTTCCTTGAAATAAATTCCTCTAAAATTCCAAAGAATTTATTGTGAGTTATTAAAGACAAAACTGAAGTAACGGAAACGGAGAAATCTAAAAGTGGAAATGTTTGAGGTATAGTTATGCACGAGGTTTCATGGATATGACGTTGGAATCTATCTGAACTGGGAATTGTATAGTTTAATGGAGAAATCAGAAACAGCCTTGTTTAACAATAAAGATTCCGACTTGCATATACAGCGACGTGAATCCAAATTTCGGAGTGGGAGAAAATTGCCTCGTGTGCAATGCCGTTGGTTTTCAATTCCTGGATGATCTTATATAGACAATCCCGTAAACTCAACCCACGCTTCCCGTAAACCTTTCTAAGTGCAGAGGTTGCTCAAAAAGTGCTCATCTCTCACAGCTAACTTTTGTGCACTTCATTATTTTTGTGATACAAAAGGCAAAGAGCTCGTCTCGTCCATAATTTTTTGTGTGGAGACATAGGAAAAGGCGGCTCCGGTGAATATTTACGTGTGTTTGCTCTTGTTCTTCCCCACAAGCATTGCCTAGAGAAATATAAAATATAGAAAGAGGAAGAGAAAGAAGAAAATGTAAGCAAGTTCTTTCGGAAAGAAAATGACACAAAAGAAAATGAAGATGACAAGGCCAATATACACAAGATGCTCATTTGCATGACATGCATGGCATAAATGAATGACTGGTCTTTGTAAAACGTAGCATACTCTACTTTTGGAAGACGTGCACGAGAGAAGTTTACCCATCTCAACCTCGGTATCTCTGTTAATAAGAAAGAATGATTTCTTTTTATCTCAACTTCACTTGTTTGGATATGTAGCAAGACTTTACTTAAGTTTATCCATACGTCTTTTATTTGAATGCACATTCACACAAACAGAGATGTGCCCTCGACACGTTATGGAATGCCTCCTAATGTTGCTTGTTGACAATGTAATAATTCTCAAGAGCCTTCTGCTTTACAATATATCAAGGAGTACGATTCTTACAAAAACAACTTCCAGATATTGACCTAAGTTTATAATATGTACTTTCTCAGGTCGGACAGAAGGCACGCATGGAATGAAGATGACTGAGAGCTAGCCTTTTCTTGGGGACAGACAATGAGACTAACTGCTTGACGCACAGAAACGAGTATTCCGGCAACCAGGCTTCATTTATCATGTTTCCCCGTTTTAGCAGCTTCTTTCTTCCTGCTTCAACTTCATTATATATTAAGCCCTATTATTATTCTTCAATGCACTACTTTGTGGAATGCAATTTCGTCAACCGGCGAGTCGACCTGCTTACTTTAGCAGGCATTTTCTTGAGAAATATTGAAGAAGGTCGCACTGAAAATAAAGTTTTAAGGAGTTCAGAATATTTTGAGAGGAAGCAAGCTTGTCGGTTGACACAAGGGCCAAGGGTAATATTCCCGTTGTTTATTAAAACAACAAAAGTTATTCCATTTTAACCATAATCAACCACGAATAATGTTTCCAGCCTCTGGGCTTTGGGTGAAACACCAAACACGACAAACAGTTGTATACAATAAGATTGCTGGACCAGCGAATGTGGTGGCTATTCGGATCTTATGATGTTTCATATTATTACTACATCTTTTCTTTCTCTGTTGTTCCTTATTTATTATTAACCTACAGAGAGCTCTGAATATATCCTGTCCCAAACGGATTCTTGTGTCACTTCTGAGTACTGGTAGTAAAATAAATTTATGACTTATTTACCTGTGAAACCAAAAAATAATTATAATTCTACTCAAAACCCAACATCCAACATCCCACTGCAGTAACAGGAACAGCTCACAATTTAAACTGGAAATTATTTCAAAGTTTTTAAATGAGCACTTTATGTAATAAATATACAAGTTTATAACAGTTAGTTTTACAACTTGTCCATGAATTATGAACTGCTTCCCAACAATTTAGGTGACTGAAAATGAGAGTAGAGGAGTAAGCCTGTGGTAGACGGTAATTTGAGCAGGTTAATATGTAAATGTCACAACACAGCGACTTATGCTATCAAGAATCACCAAGAGTACAATCATGAAAGACAGTCAGTCCGTGTCATTGAAGAATAATGAGAGAAGTTGTCTGTTTGGAAGTGTAAAAAGTTAGTTATGCATATTGATCAATGGAGCAAAAAGTTTGTCAGTTAGACATCACAGACCTATAGTGATCATGATCGTTCGTAATGGAACTTTTCTGTTTTTAAATTTTGGTAGGAAAACTTTATTTAACATAACATTGTAAATTTCATTTTCTAGCTGATTAAATTGTACATACAAAACAAAATTGCACATTTTGTGTCTTTCTGTTCCTTCACAACTTCGCTCTTCAGATATTTGCCTTGCTTGCAAGCATTTGATGCTTCATTGAAGATAAAACAGGTAGATGTATATTAGCATATCAAATGATGTTCATTGCTCATAAAATGTGTTCGTCGTAGTTATAATAAAGCATTGTTAAGGTTCAAGCATATGCTGTGCGGTTTTGTAAAACAATTAGAAAATATTTGCAAAAAATGAAAAATAACGCAGAGAGAACTTAAAAGCTGCTACAGCCAACGCTTACAATGTTTGTTTTTAATTGTTTTTAATCAAAGTTGATGAATTAATGTCTCATCTTCAAAATTAGCCTACCTCTGCATATTATTCTACACTGCAAAAACGGTAGTTTATTAGAAAAATTGACTGTGAGTGTGGATGGCTGGACTAACAGAAGAGAGATAACAAAATCATAATGTTGCGCTTTATTAAGATGGCTTTGGCATATTAATAACGGAGTATGTAATTTAATGATGCTCAATGTGGAGGAAATTAGATGTATAGGTTATAGGTTGTAGTTGTAGATATGCTCAAAGACTGTCATAAACGCAAAGATATGAAAAACGTCTCTTTCGTTTTCCCGTTTTTGTTCATATTCACTAACTCACTAGTCAGATGTAATGAGATGGCTGATGTAATGACGGCGACAATTTAAATACTTTATGTGTGTGACTATAGTAGTACATGAATGGTCAAATAAGTTCTATCTGAGTCGTCAGCTTCACTTCACGCTCCAAGTTTCAAACATCAAAGAGACTAAACGTCAAGTTACATCACGTTATATTCCCATGAAGAATGAACCTACATCAAGTAAATCCTATCGTTATAGCACACAATCGTTTCGGAGCACATATAAAATTAAATAAACCAACTGGAAAGAAAAAAATGTTTACTACGAACGTTTGAGAAAAAAGATATAAACCTTTGTACCAATTATATATCAGTAGTCTGGTGTCTACAGAACATAAATTTTGTTGTTTGTAGAAAAGGCTCTTTAGTCAGTAGAAATGAAACGACCGTTCCATAAAAAACAAACGAAAGTGGAAAACGTTTGAAATTGAATAGAAGAGTGAAGCTATGCAGTTTCAATACTACAAGCCAATCCCGTGAAGGTAGACGGGAGGTACGGCTCAAGACATTGTGTCGTGCTATACAGAAGTGGAATGTTATCGTTTTGTAACGTTTTCAATTCCAACTATCAGCTCGAATGTCAAATGACAGGATTGAAGTTTAACCGCAGAATTGTAACAATTCACTTGTAATAGATAGTTGTGGCTTTTATGGGATTTCAAAGAACAAGCTTATAAATAGTTACCTCGTTCCTACACGTTATTTCAAAAATGCATCGGTGCTTAACAATCCCGAACGTTGAAAGACATAATGTGCCTGACCTTGAAAGGTTAAGGTTACGCGACGATTCACCAGTCTGCTGAATTTAAATAAATTGTACCGTTAGTTTGGGACGAAGTTATATTATTTAGTACAAAATGCTAATGTCTTTTTGTTATTAAAAATCTAAATGTTAGGAAATGTAAAGCCCGTTTTAACGTATACATAATGTAGAGTGTTTACATAATTCCATTTTAACAGTTTTTGATGGATCAAATTTTAAGAGTTGAATGAAACAGACATAGCCTCTAGTGAGCTTTCAAATACAGCTGTACAAAATGTTTAATATCCAATTTCACCTCATGTCATGCCGTAATGTACAAATCATTCATTGGCAGTGTCTTGATTTACAGACAAGTAATAGCTTCTTTGTTTCGTCTGTCTAAACGACTTTCTTCAATGTAGATTCCCATCTCTTTACGTGCGGAATTGGACCCTTCAAAGAGTATCATGGCTTTGACAGGGGGAGAAGTATGTAAAGTCGAAGAAAAGAAGAAAGGAATTTCTTCAATTTCTGTCTGTCATTTCTGTACCTATGGTATGTTGAACAGTACCAGTAAGGGTATATTCTCAGAACGTTGTACTCACAATTCGCAATAAACAGATCAATTCCTAATATTTCAATTTTTGTTTTTGTCACTAATTTATAGGTAAGAGGTGAAGAAAAATACTAATACTACATAAACTTTATATGTATATGGGTAGATCTACGAAAGTTAAAAGCTCAATCAATAAACGTGTGTAGAAAATTCCAAGGATGATTGCGGATTGCACCCCACACCATTTTCTTCAGGAATGTCTGGAGCTGTCAGATTTTAAATAACGTACCATTATGCCATAAAATGGAATGGGAGTCCCATTATGGGACTTATTCTCAGGAACAAAGTAACGGCCACTGTCCTCTGGAAATTCCTTAGAAAGGCTAAACCAAAACCGCTATCTAGCTTTCTATCGACGTCGTTTCAGTCATATTTCCTCCTTCAATTCCGGAAAATTTTGTTTCAGGCTGTTTGTAACTTGTAATAAAGCTTAAAATTTCAAACGTGCAATTGCTGAGACGTTATGGAGGCAGTAATTTGAAAGTGAGTATTTTATATTGCCGTTGTAGGAAAGTAGTAAATTCAAAAGTAACATATATTATCACACGACGATATCGCGCATTTTATGTCAAAAACCTTTTTTGTAGAAGCACGTAAAGATATTAATATAATATCATTGGCATGCCGCGCCACTGGGAGACGTAAAGTTAGATTAGGTATGAATGAATGTAACCATTAGTGGAATGTTTGTTACAAGCCTTCAAAAACACTTTTGACAAATTACTATATGCGTATGCCAATAAACTACCAAGATTGTTTTTCATTTTGAAATGGAACATTTTAAACCTCAAAACTCTAAATGAAAAAAAATATCAAATCAAATAATTCATATTAATTCATATCTAATCATAATAATAATTCGAAAACTGTTTTTCGGTATTCATTAACCAATAATTAACTAATCCGTTCAATTCAGCCCGTTCTAAAATTCATTAAATTCAAATTAAACATGTAGACATTTTAGAATAGGATCATTTTAATTTATTCAATTGTAATTAGATTATTATATATTCAAATATAAATGTTTAAAATGTCGACTTCGAATCTAATGAATCACATATCAAACTAAATAGTCAGTAACACACTGAATATTTTATATTTATTTGTTCGTTTGTATCAGTCCGTAATTTTGGAATATTTACTGCTATTTCTTACACTTAGAAAATGTCCCATAAAAAGCTGTTTAAGAAAAGAACGAAACGAGTGAACCTCTATTGTACAATAGGAGTAGGTATGGTTTAGAGCTTATAGAGCGTACAAATGTGAAGAAAGGCAACAATAAGATTGAACACATCTAAAATCTACAAAATTGTTCACATTTCCAACAATAGCGTCACTACTTCCACTACTGCAACATTTATTATATAAACGTTACATGTCTGCTCATTCAAATTGTATTGCTGGAAAGCAATGACAGCCATTTGTATAGCGAATAGTACATTTTATTGAGAAAGGATCTTTGTATTGAATGTGATTTTAGTTTTCCAAGTAAAGAAAACATTCCATTCCCTTTATATGTAAATGCGTCAATGAAGCTGTCTGCTTGTACTTTTGGCTTTTCGAAGGTCTTGTTTACAATTCTCAAGACATAAAACAAATTTTTGTGCGTTATAAATGACTCAAATGTTTTTCTGGAATGACACTCCTTCCGAAGTCTAAACTGCTGTAACAATTCCTTTTTCTTCAGTATGGCAGCATGAAAGTTCAACGGGTGTACTCAAACGCTCGACAACTATGCCCATTTTCACAAATTGTCCCGTCCCGTCTCATTTCCTACTGTTTTTTGTTATTTTTAAGACAGGCATTTGGAGTAGGAATGAAGGCCACTGTGACTATTCTCTAGTCTTATAAAAGACAAGTACTGAAAATTCTTCAGTTTATATAAACAGAGTTAGTGCAGCAGCAAAAGTGCAGCTGCAAGCAACTTTTGTATCAGTGACATAGGAATGTGAATCAGCGTCAGTTAGACGCATACTATATGTGTGTAGTGAAGCAATTTATAGCTTTTTCTGACTCACATACTTTCTTCTGCCGGCGCTTTCCAATTTGCTTCCCATTTGTTCCTTTTATAGTTTTTCTCTTTTTGCAACTGTTGTACTTTCCACACATTTACATTACAATTGATTATGTTTTCACTCCAGTTGTCGCCGTTGTCACATAACATTAACCAGGGGAAATAAAATTTCTCAATTTCTTGTCAAGTATCGATGATTTCCAATTATACCCAGTACCATATTAAAATATATGGTGTAATTAAAATATATTATTTCCGTATGGTCCACTGCTGTCATTGCAATGAGACAAGTAACACTACGATGTCTTGAAGAGTAAGTATTTAGGTAATTTTTCATGGAAAGTTGGAGAATTATTTTACGCAGCAGGCACCTCGTGTTCTCATTAAATCGAACTTTTGTCAAATATCTCAGAGAAATTGATTAAATACCGCTCTGCAACTTTTATCAGTGGGTTTTAGCAACATACAATGCGAGTGCACTGAATTATGCAAACTACTAATTTATTTTAATGTTCGCCGTGAAAAGACGTGGTATAAAAGAAGATTCTACGTTTTTGGCCAAAACGTGGTTTAGTAAATGTACAAACATGATAAGATCCATGTCACTATTCCGACATTGACAGTTATTCGTGTAAATTGTCTACTAGATTAGGCCGTAGGCCGAGCATAAATATATTTTAGTTCTCGAAGCAGGTGAATTTTATCCAGATAAATAATTTTTCCTGACTGAACATTCTTGTATTCATGTTATAGTTAATCCTAAGGGACTTACCTTGATGTGTGTAGTGCATATCCACATGAACAGCATTGCGATCTACGCTACTATTCCGGCTGTTATTTGTCCATGTCATGTGCTTTTTCTTTTCAGCGACCACACGAAGTATTTTGACATACACAACGACCATTACACAGAGTGGAACATAAAAGGACGCCATCGTCGCGTAGATTTGGTACCTGTTAACAAAAAAGGCAAATGAAACATGATTAATACAAAATTGTAATTTTCTTTATAAAGTGGACACAATTTACAAAAACTTTCACCTTTTCTATTTTTGACAGAGAGAAAATAGTCCATACAGTTAAAGTAGTTTGTCAAAGTATTTGAGACAGCCGGTAAATAAACGAATTGATAAATTGTTGCAATTCATGTGTTATTGTCATCTCCGGCGATTTGTTCATTTATGTATTCAGAGAAATAACATTTTTTCCTTTTCAAATTTGTCATAACAAGAGATAATGCCGTTATTATTGATTTTAGTCTCCCATACGTATCGTCAATTTTAATAATATCTTTTATTTATATATGCTTTTAAATTTCGTGTCGACTTTTTCGTCCAACAAAGTGAAGCTTGAAAACTCTTCGAATGAAAAAGTACTAAATGCATTTTTAATCTTTATGATTCACAAACGAACGACTTTTACATATTGAGGCATGGTAGTAAACGGTTCAACTGAGCAGAATTCCAAGTTTAATTTAGACAATGATAATTTTAAGATGGGTAAGATGAATATTTGTGAAAGCGTGAACAGAATCTTACTATTTCTGCTTCCCCTTCTCCCCGTAAGAATACTTTATGAGGTAGCTATACAGTGAGACTACAGAAACTATAAGACATTTCATTTCCATAAGTTTGATGGTAGTATGTACCTGGTACCTGGAACTATGACTTTCTCCTTTGTAAAAGCATTTATCTTTAAACAACAGGACACGGAGCCAGAAAGAAGAATTCCCACGGTGCTTTGTCGTCCCTAATGGCTAGCTCATTTAGGTGCCATTAAGCCATCAGCAATCATTTCCTTCTTGTTATTGTCTAACAACAATAATTGTTAGCTTCACACTCATTCAGAATTCTTGTCTCTCTTTCTTCCCACCCACTCAGCTAAAGCTTAAGATACGTGGTGGAATAAAAAGGCAATTTCATAACGGATATAGAAGCAATAAAATGTCCAAAAGTCATTAATCGATTTTGCCAGGAAAAATCTTGCAGACTTTAATACAGCATTTGTCTTTCTGCTCAACCATTCCACGACGACATTTAATGTCTGATACTCGGCAAAGAAATTTACTTTGTCGGTAATAACAGCAGAAATGGAAGTAAAAGGAGAGCGAGCTAATGGAGGCATTCCTACATTCCTGATACATATGTAGATAACCAGATAGTGTCTTTAATTGTCATTTGTCATCGTTTACTACTTTAATAATAGAAAGCGTCTTTCTCTTATAACAATATACATCCACTTTAATCTCGAAACTTGCAGTTATTAAGCTTGGTGATATGGAGTGTGCAGTTTGTTGTAAAACAATTCTCCATTTAGTGACAAAACAGTCGGCAATCCTCTTATATGTGAGTGACGTTTTGTCGTCTGTCGTCTGTGGAAAAAGGGAACATAATGCAAGGTTTATAAAGCATATTATTAGCGCAAGGAAAGCAAGTTCGCTTTTTACAAACATTTTTTTTTACATTTGTGCATTTGCTTTTAGGAGGATGTGCAGTGCTCCATGGTCTTGCATTTGCTTCCTCTTCAGCACACCGGATAAATAACTGACATTGAGAAGTTGTCTCCTACCCGTAATAAGTTTTCTGGTCTGGGGACAAAAAGGACGGGGCAGAAACAAGCGAGTGAAATGGAAAAATGCTAAAACTGGGCAAGATTCCACAACATTTTTTTAATTTTTACTTGATTTCAATTCCAGTTGTGATGAAGATGATATTACATTTTACAACTCCAAGCATGAATTACTAAATTCATATATTCAATCCAATTCATACATTCAATTCTCAGCTCTCTTCGTTTGAACAGCTGCATTACAAGGACTCAACAAGACGGCCTCTTCTCACCAAAGAAATCGAGCGTTATCTTTTCTTCCAGTCTAGTCTCTTTCACTGTGTCTGAGAGGTACTAAAACTATGCAGCATTAGGAAATTCTTTTATTATTACAAGTCATTCAGCAGTCAGAAAATCAATTTTGCCCTATTTTTATAACACACCTACCTATTTGAAACCTTGTTTTGCTGGGAATGTCGCGTTTGTCTATGGCTAAAATAAAAACAACGTGAGTGGATTGTGAATAGGTACCTTCATCTTTATAATAGCACGTTTTTATATAAGAACTTATTCTGCGTTCACTTCTAATAGTAATACTAATAATTTCTTTCATATTTATTAAATTATTACATTTTATTTCTACCATAAAATATTTTATTTAGAGCAGAAATAAAAAGATACAACTTCCACAATATTATTAAAACGTTGTTGAATTACGCATAGAAGTGAAAGAATTACATACTCGTAATTAATACTAATAAAATAAAGAATTAGATTACTTGAGTCATACGAGCAGAAAACTACCGATATAGGCATGAAAAAGTTGTAGTAAACCTGCTTTAATTGGCAAAGTGCTAGTGCCAAATTACAGAGAAATATCTTACCGATTACGAATATTTTCTGTTCTGTTCTTCACCTACTAAATAAATGCAAAGGTGTTAGCTATTAGATTATGCAATTCTATATTATTTGTAGATGCTTATTTTTATAACAAACTTGGGAAATAAAGATCATATTAATGTGCGTGATTTGTAACTTGTCAAATGATGGAAAAAACTTTCTTTTTAAATTTCAAACACGCCTCATATTTTTAAAGCTTCCAATACGCAGTGGAATTCCATTTCAATGCGAGAGGCGTAAATGAATCAAACATTAAGACAGAATGTAATAGGCACTGAAAATCCACATACTTATTACATTTATCTCGAAAATACATTAAATGGGTCGTTGTTTCACTTTGAGCAGAGCATTCTGTGTGGAACCTACTATTACATTACTAATGTAGATGCATCACTTACAACAGTTTAAATAGACGATTGCACAGTACATCAAATTAGTCTACTAGAGGCTTAAATGTTTCTGAAATGACAACAATAAATTAATTTCCCTGTATTTAATCGTCATTGGAAGTTTAAATGCCAGAAAAATAGAAATTAATGTCAAAAGTTTCTACCACAAAAGTCGCAAAGTCGCAATTCTGACGATGAGACAGCCACATTGTTATTGCGCACACGATGTTATGTATTATTGTAATACTTTTGTATCTGCCTTGGTGGTCTACCAAGTTTTGCCTCCAACAAACTACAAATGTACTTTCCATTCTGCGTCTGATTTATGAGTTTACAATAATGCGACAAAGTGCAATGTGCCCTTTTCTTTTATGGAACTATGTTGAATGGAAGTCATTAAATTGAAAAACATGGACCTTCTTGTTTACCGATTTGCTTAAACGAAAATGTACAAAATATGAACAAAATTTTTGCCATGTGTTTTTTAACCCGTGTCTTTTAAGCATACATCATACATGCATATAAGCAAACATAACTGCTTTGGAAGCAGAAGCAAGCAAAAGTTGTATTTTCAGTTCAGTTTATGAACGTCATGTAAACGCGATTTGGAGACACATAGAATTTCCATTTAAAGGTTACATCTACAACCGAACTGTATGACCCACCACGAGTTGAATTATGAATTTTGACACATGATCTGTGCGAATTGAGTTACGAGATTAATTTGTATAGTTTACAATATGACATTTTCTGTATGTTTTGAGAATAAAAATTGGAAGCCATTCAATTTTCTTCAAGATATCAAGAAGTGAATGAAAGGAAACTAATGAAACTCTACCTTTCCAAGATGATGATGAATTCTGGTTTAAACTTTCGCCTACGTTGTATGAATCAAAGGTTTTATAAGTTATCAACATCGTGTCATGTCATCACTAAAGCATTGATTTCCACTAGAAGTTTAGCAAAATGTCAGGCTGCCAAAATGTAAAACATGTCTCTATGAGATTGGGTTTGTTGCAAAGGGAGTGGTAAAAATAGCACAAACGTTCACAATACAAGTCACCTAAAGTTGGAATTTCTTAAACGTCTTTGCTTTGAATGTAGAAACAAAATGCATTATATATTTACAGAGCACTATACATAGAATCACAGTAATAATTGAGAACACGGTTAAAAGAAAATTGAAGTCACGAAGATATCGAGCTAATAAATTATGCAAAGTATCAAAATTTACTTCCTCCCACTCACACACTTCGTTGCCTTTGTGAATGGCAATGAGATGCATGCAAGAAAGCTAATAGTAAAATATAACGGAATGACTGAAATACATTAGCACACAAGGTAACAGTTCGCAACTGTCATTCGGTTTGACACCCCCATCTTTAAAATAAACTAAAACAATTCAGAAAGCGAGCTGTGGACGATCTTATAGCCTTGGGACGTTTTCCTACTGGGGCATGCTGGAAAACTCATCCATTAGTTAAGGTGAAAAGAACACCTAGAGGAATAATGTAACAGATGATGTTGAAACAGCAGGTATACAATAGTTGTATCGGATTGTCCCACTTGAAATTTATGCACGGGAGCAAAGCGCCAGCGGAAACTTCCATCGCCTTGCTAAACTTTTTTTTTCTTTCCGTCGATTTGTTTATTCTCCACCAGATCCGAAAACAAAGGAAAGAGAGAAACATGATCTAGTACAAAAGGACCATACTTGCTGTTAGAGTGAGCATATATCACATCGCACGGTTCTTCATATCATTTACTCGCTCACATCGTCTCATCCTGGACTTATTCATTCACTCACATTCATTGGATGGAACAGCTCCTCATTCCAAATTCATTGTTGTCTCATGACTCCATGATTCTATACTTCATATAAAGTATTCCTTTCGGAAGAAAATTAAACAAAGGAAACTTACATCATTCATTCACTCACTCACTCACACAAACGCTACATTATTATCGCATTGCAGTGTTCCATCCGTGAGTTTGAATTTCCCAACCGAGCCTTCCAAAGAACTTGGGGGTGATATTGTTTAAAGAAACGCGAATCTCTTCTTTCATGTGTAGCGCCTATATCCCTTTCCTTCCGTTCTCAACTGAAAACCGCAGATGAACACTGAGCATACAAGAGTTAGAAGGATCAAGGAACCAAAATAAATAGAAAATAAAATCTACTAGGATATTCCGGAATGATGCAATAGCGGACACTGAAGGGAGTATGGCATTGACGAATAATAAGGTTTTCGTGTTGTATGACTTGAATAAAACACAGTCATAAAATGTAAGCTGTACATAGATTTGGCAGGGGCCTTGCATGCATTTTATAATAAACGCACGCTGTGAGGTGAGATAGGTGATATACTTCGTTCTTGGTGTATGTTCAGGTCATTCGTCATCCATCAATATTACTTGTCATGTACACCTATTTCATTTCGTGCACTGACTCATTCGGTCGCTTTCCTTTTCTGCCATTTCCGTTTTCTAGTATTGCACTAAACAGTCTAAAGCAAAGTATTTTTAATGGGAATATGGGATAACCTGTCCTGGAGCTATGTAAAAGCAGATCTGTAGCATCCGTGACGTTACCTTCAAACCAACATTATTATCAACAACAACGCTTTAATTATCTCAAAAACAAGGCAAGCGGTCCTCCTCTGATTTTTGAGAAAAATGAATGAGCCCTAAAAAGTTCAAGCCTTATTAGGAACTTCGAAAGTCGGGTTGTTAATTGCACCGACAAGAGTGAAAACCCACGCATTTATCTATGGACCTTTTAAACCCAGTCAAATTAATAAGAAATCTCGTATTAAATAACTCTGTACAACTATCTCAGATTTGTCTAGGCACCCGCACTAGGTACCTTGAAAATATACCGTAAAGAGTGATGTTTTAGACGAAATTCAAAAATTGTGAAGACTCAACTTCTATTCCATTCCACGAAAGAAAACCTCTGTAAATTATATAAGGATGTGTATATTCTAAATATTATAATGAGAAGTCCCAGTTGTATGTCTCATGTATGATGAAGGAGTGGGTTGGGAGGATAAGGAAAAAACGAGAAGACAGATGCAGCTGGCAGGAGGGAGGAACGGAAAGAAATGAATGGGGAATTGAATGTGTAGTAGGCCATAAAACATGTGAAAGTTCTGGATTTAGCAAACGGTATGCTAAATTATTATCCGCTTTCGTGTTCCTTTGTTCGTTCTATCCCACACCCATTAAGTTGTACATCCATCAATTTAAAGTGATTTCCTGTTTTTCTGTTTTGTTTTTCTTATTTCCCTTAGTTTATCTCTCGTTTCAGGCTCAGCTCAACGCTAGAAAGAAAAGTGCATTAGAGATTTAATGAAAGTTTGATTGATCCGATCATTCAGCCAGTTTTCCATGTTCTATGTTTTCCCTTCGTTATCCACTTCCCTACACAGCTTACACGCAAGTTGAGATTGCCGCAAAATCAAACAAAAAATGGCAGTTTACCTTTGCAGCAGAGGCAGCAAATACATTGTAAAAGTTTGCTTCAAGCGGCACAAATGAAGCGTTATGTTAAATCTAGTGGTTGAAGCAGTAGTAGTCAATCACCATCATTCGGTTTATATCTAGGTCTAGGTGTACCATCGATGAGATACAAAAGAGAAAGCAAGATTTTCTAGTGAGAGGTTTAGACTCCACCAGGAGATTGACAGTAAGATTAGAAAGGCGAGTTAAATCCTGATGGGAAGTGATGTAAAGGAGGCCATCCCCCTGATTCCTTGTGTTTTACCCTCATTTATTTTACCTCCTTTATTTCAACGTTGGCAAATCTACAAATACATTTTACAGTTTCAACAAAAATACATGGATAAACGCAAAGTGTACAACATTGAAAAGTAGTGATGAACTAAGAACGTTCAATTGGTTTTTTTCTCACCAAACTTTCTCCATTGAGAGTAATACGGTTTTGTTGTGAGTAATGTATCACGTAAAATTTACAAGAAAGGAAAGCAACTCTTGTAATACAAAGTATAAGCGAGCACTTGAAAATGAATTGTAGTTTCGTTTATGTACGATACTTTCTGCACACAGCCGAAACCATGTATTTTGTGTTTAAAACCTGAGATTTTGACTTGAGTGTTTTGAGATAGCTGTTTTTATCTATTTCAGTAATGTGCACAATTCTAGTGAACATGTGAGGTGTAGAATGAGATTGTGCATGGTTTTGGCTTGGTGAAAACCCTGATTGATTCCTCCGATCCGCACTCTTTAATTTTGTGGCGAGGAAATTGTGTTTTTGCTCGCTTTCTCTCCTCTTTTTTTGTCTATCTGCCTTTTTTGTTCGCATACTCAATAGTGCTTGGGAATATTTACTTCAGTGGTCTCTCCGTATTTTATATTGTGATATACATAATACATTGTAGATTGTTATTTTCTCCGCATGTTGCTTGCTGCTTGCTACTTTCTTGTCTTAGTGAGCTTAGGTTTATTTTTATACCCTTTTGAATCGCTCCCCTTAAAAATTAAGCTAGACGTTTTACACGTAAATCGATTCCTGTCTCCGCATTCCATCTCCAGAAATAATCTGTTCAAATTTGCTGCAGCAATATCTCTGCTTTACGTTTTACTCAACTATGCTGCATAATAAAATAGTGTACATTTGTATTTTGCAAATGTATATATTTCTCTGTGTTGAAAGAAAGCGAGACGCCTGCGAGAAAGCATTATCTTATCAGCACGTTCGCGAAGGCGAAGGGTTATTGTTGTGTCCGGGAAACAAAAATGGAAAGACGAAGAGAATTGACTTTTGCTTGCGTGCCCAGACACTAGATCACTTTAACGCGACGTGTTATTGAAACAAACTACTTCGTATGCATGATTGTCTCCAAAGAAAAATAACCGCTGGACAGTTTGGCGTGAAAGAGAGAGAAAAAGGCGGGGTCAGTAAAAGTTTCAGCGGTTAGAGTTCTTGACGAAATGGAAAAATTTCTGATTTTGTCCTTAATTTACACATATTTTGTAGTATAAAAATACATCGTAGTAAGTAAAACACAAAAAATTGTCAAGTATCTTATTGCAGAAGCATTGTTATAAAAGGTAGTGTAAAATGTAAATATTCAATTTTACAATTGATACTGTTTACAGCAGCCACTCATGCTATACTCAACAAGAAAAGTTTTCAACGTTAAAACGTGTGGTTTTACATAATTATTTGAAACTCAAAAATGTGAACTAAATAATTTCCTTAAAAATAAAATTGCATTCATATGTTTTACTAAACTGACCTTCGCAAACATATTATAAATTGCAACTCGCATATTATTTACTAATAAGATTTGTGAATCATGTTGTTAGTAAGTAGCTGTGGGGGACACATTCACTCAAGACGGACGTATGTATGCAAGCAATGTGAGCAAATTTGATATTGTTCCGATTTAGAATCTCATTTACTAGGTACGATGCAATGAAACCGGTCTGTACCAAAAAGAAAATCATTTACTTTGTAAATTCTTATTCTTAGTCTTTTAGGAGCATAGGGAACACTGTAATAACCATATTTGTACTATATGACGTTGCGTTCGATTTCAATTTACCGCTACCATATATAAAATTGTGAAAGTAGAGAGACTTCAAACTTTCTAATGACATGTTGTAGATGCAAATTATACATTATGTAGACACGATTATGGCTGTACATTTAATTCTCGTTTAAAAATAAGTAATTATGTAAACGTGTTGTCACATACATACAATTTCAGACAATAATGAAAATATCTCCACTCTCCACTATACTACTACACAAATGTGACGACGTTGAAAGTTGGGGTAGTCTCTGTATAAAAACGTTTAAAATCGGGGCAGTGTTGCTTAAAGTTAAATATGTTATCCAAAATCTTAAGTCAGATGAACTGCTTACATGTGTTGATGTTGTTTAAAGAATCAAGATTAGAAAAGAAAATTTCACTGCAATATGTTTTCGTTAAAACGAGGGGGAATATATTACACATTCATACTGTGTTGTGAGTTCTGGTTTAGAATTCTACGTTGTAGCGTGCAGCGCAAAACGGCCAAACGGGTGAGTAAACTTTCCCTCGCGTGATCCTTACATTTGAGTCATTTGATAATTGAGAAGGTACCAAGCTCAAGAGAAAATAAAGAATAAATTACTAAATGGCAAAAACTGTTGGAGGAGTTATGAGTTATTAATGACGTTTACGTAATCACTCGCGAACCGTGCAAAGGCAAAATTGAAAGGAGGGAGTTAACGTTCACAAAACTTTATCAGAAAATGTGCTGGGTGGCAGTGGTTGGTGGGTCTGCTTTGCAAGTAAAGAGCAAACAATTCTCCTCGAAGAAAACATTTTATTCTTGTTTGGTTTCGTCAAAAGTGCACCACTTGTTTTAAACACGTAATCTTTGCTCGGAACTGAGTGACTGATATTTGCAACCCGAAAAAGAAGTATTCACGATCCTGCTTCTTTCTTCATAAATAGATAACGAAGCACAAAGCATCGCTGGGAAAACTACGTCGGAGTGCGTGCTAGTCGAATTAAAATACCTGGGCTAGGAAAAGATGAAGCAAACAAACAAAAAATTCATTACTTCAAACAAACAAGAGAGAACGGAGGAGTTCGCTGGAGCAAACTGGCGTAGGCAGGCTTTCCTTTGGTCAAATTTATTCTGGTACAGTAAACCGGATGTTGCTTGACTTACGCGTAGTGGTGAGTGCGTACTCTGCATGTCCTTTTAAATTTATTTCCATTTCCACTTGACCAAATGTCGCTGCTCCCTCTAAGCTGAACATTGCTTTTTAGCAATTTCGATTGTGTAGCATAGAATTGGATTGATGATAGAATTTATACAAACAGACAGAGTAAAATACATTTGTATTAAGGTGGTCTTAAAATTGGTTCAAAAGAGCTTTGACGGATAAATTATGCATTACCCAGATTATCAGAGCCAGGAGTGCGATCTGATTTCTCTGGGTGTAGCGTTATTTGATTAAACAGAACAACCACAGTCTTTTCTCTTAACCTCGTTCTTGGCATTTGTTTGTTTGTTCGCTCATTCCTTTCACTTTCGCGGACCAATCAAAAGTATCTAATATCCAAAAGGCAGCAGAGCAAAGCAAGTTTTTGCCACTTTTGGTTGAAGAACGAAAAGTAAATCCTCTTGAGCCCTCTGATGCTGTCTGTTAGTGAGTAAATCCTCTGCCATTGCGTCTGCTTCTGTCTCTCTTTTTTAGACATAAATACATAAAAATGTCACGAAATAAATGACACGCAGAGTGTGTCTACATACATATCCACTGAAAGTTTTAGTCAACGTGCTTTTTCACTGATTAACTCTTGTGCCATGATTGATTTGTGACCGCGCATTCTTTATCTACTTCAATTCTACAACATTGTTTATACATTTCTAAACACGAACAACAAGAACTGCGACAGATTGATTTAATCAGGCTCTTTGATTGCTGGTATGGTGGTTCCGTGTGATTTCCAGAAAGGTATTCTACACGGAGAATGAAATTGAAGATCATGATGAGGGTGGATACGTGACGTGACTGCCGTTGTACTGTCAGATCGTGGTTGGGGCAAAGGGAGAAACACTCAGGTCTAAGCCAACCGCTATGTCTGTCAGATCAAATTGTCTGTTACTTTCTTAAAATTACTAGCACCAAAATTGTCTGTGGAGATTTTTCTAATGTGAGACTTGTCTGAAATGCGAAAATAAACCTGTTCTAGGTCAACCTTGACTCTCAACATTTCCAGTGAAAAAAGGGAAATGTTTAACAGATGGTTTCTTATACAAAAAGTGACGATAATCTAAACTTTCCTTTCTATCCATTAATGTCTTTTATACCTTTGAAAGAACTTTTTATTTTAGTCTCGCCTTATTCACCAGTTTGCAATTTTAAAAAGGCCAATGCTTTGCAAGACGGCCGAATTTCCCATGCAAAAATCCTTAACATCACATCAATGTTATGTATTGCCGTTAAATCAGAAGGGGATTGAGGATAACGGTTTCCTGTCTCTGCCGAATATCAACTTCACCTCTCTCAAAACTCCTTTGCAATTCGGTGGAGCCAAAACCATTCATGTCACTAACTCTCAATCTCACGGCTAGCACATGAATGTTTCATGCAAGATTACAGGTCGCGTCGCGTAGCTTTCTTTTTAAATGACAATGGCCTTTATCCCATCCTGGGATTTGCTGTAAAAATGGAAAGGAACAAAAGAAAGGAAGAAATGCTTAAATATATTTCCTAGCAAACTGGACTGTGAAAAATTCAAAAGGATCCCCTAAATTTTTCTCACATTCCGCAGAATGTCTCTGAAATTGATAAAACATACGAATGAGTTGGATAATGTTAAAGTTGCATAATTCCCCCGAATGAGCGTTGTAGAAGTAAATCTGTTTTCAAATGTCTTTCAGAACGTCTCTTTCCTGGCATTTTGTATAAATTGTAGCGAAACAGTACCAAGAAATTGTACATTATGGTGACTGATTTACATAATAATGTGCCTTAAATGTCGAGGGCGACTGCGGTTTGGAATAGTGGTGAAAGCTCCATTTCCTTCATTTTGCTCCTCTTAAACCTTTTAGATCACGCTTAATTACTCGAGATAATTGCTGCTAACTTTGCAAATTATTTATGGAAGACATTAAATTGCTCTTTTGTAATGTCTGGATACTTGAAAGCAGTTTTTGCAAATTTTTTCAACCGGCTCAACTCTGAGGACGGAAGGAAAACGACTGACTCTCTGACTACTCTGACTTTCCTTTTAGTACCGAAGTTTGTTGTCTTTTCTCACATTCTTTGCTTAAATTATCTGCCTTCATTAATTCCCTTTTTGATGCTTCCTTTGAAGGTCTGTTTTTTCTGAAGGTTTTAAAGTTATTTAATACATACATTTCAACAAAGACGAGTCCATGAATATTATCATTGGTAGGCAGGATGTGAACGTTAAGACATCAAAGAGTCACTTGGACTGAAAACGGTGTTCCTTCCAACATTAACTTTGATCGACGAAAGAGATGCAAAGAAGTTAAATATAAAATACGGTCTATAAATCATTTCACTGCGCTAAAATAGAAATTTTCATTTCTTGAATGATATTATGAAGGAAAGGAAGGCAGAGTAACGGAAAGAGGGAGAAAGATAAACGCATCAGTAAAACCTTTGTGTCTTTCGTTTAGTGGCGATGAGTGAGTGAGTGTGAGAAGAGAATTGCTTGCCAGATAAAGTTGGAGTATTCGGAAGTCATCATATGCTTAATATACAGTTCATTTGTATATTTATTTTTGGCTTTAACGGTTAGTATTTATACTTTCGCAGTCGCGCTTCCGCACCCGTAAACATCTTATATTTATTTACCCCTTGTTACTACTGCATTGCTAACCACACGCACAATGCATTAAAAAGCAAGGGTTAAAAATACTTTTACGAATAGCAAACATTTATATATACAACTACTTGAGCGTCATCACAATATATTATTATTTATTATGTGTCTAACTGGTAGAAAGTTTTTTCGGGTTATTTGGCGGTGTAAACATAAATATACACAAATTATGCATTTAGCCATTATGTGCTGGGAAAAATAATATTTATACAGTCAATGTTCTTGTGGGAACTCAACGGTTTATCTCGCTTATCTTCTTTCTGAAGCAAATGCGTCAGCTGAATTAAGAAGGAGATGAAGTAAATAGATACTGTAAGAAGTTACAATAATACAGACGAAAACGAGAAAAATGAATGGTTTTGCAGATGAAAGATGAGATAAGAGCACCATTCCGTTTGACAAATGCTGCATTTAAGCTGCAATAATTTTACTTTAAACTTTACATTATAAAACTCAAGGTACAACATTGTCATTTTTACGACATGTTAATACAAGAGATACAGTTATAGTTTAAGTGGTTCAACGTAAATGCAAATTGAAAAGGATATTTAGGAGAAAATTTACACCCCAACTTTAGGCAATATTTACCGCTCTTTTATAGTGTGCTAAGCAGGTATTATAATATTTGACGATTTCGTGATTTGTGGTGTGGTAAGGAGAAGGAAATGCGAAGATAACGCGGATACCTCAAAGAGTCGTAAAAACTTACATAAAGATACATTTCATGTGCCATGTGCACATAACTGGAGAATTTCAGTAAAGTAGATTTAACTCTGAACTTTTGGGCAACTTACCAAAAATTTTGTGAAACCGTACAGTCTTGGTTGAGGTGCTCATTGCCAAGGAGTAGTACAGGAGGGAGTGACACACAAGCGGCTGACAACCAAACGGCAAAAATCACAGCCAACATCCGTCGAGGTGAGGACACGGACGAATACTCCAACGGTCTTGTTATCGCCTGGTATCGGTCCACTGAGATGGCACATAAATTCAGTATTGATGCTGTGCAAGATAAAACATCCGCTGTGAAAAAGAATCAGATAAAAAAGTTGTTAAAATTTGCACACCCCGTGTCCCTAACTTATGTATTTGTTACATCGTTCAAAAAGTTTGCTTTTATTCCGCCACGTGATCACACAACTACAAAGGAATGGCTTAATGAGATCATAATATTTCGAACATTTATATAATTGAATCTTGTCGTTTATCAATTGAATTATGCAATTCAGTATTAAGCTGTTTCATATATGTACAGAAAGGGTGTACACAAGATGTGGTTGGTAATAAAGTATTCAGTTCCTTGTGAAAAACTGTATTTTATCATGCACTTGATGTGCTTCCAGCTACCACTTTTCGAAATAACTTTTCTAAATTAGCAGGGCTGAGGTATCATGTGTCGTTAAATGTTACTGAATGGAACATTTTATTGATTTATTGAAGGTCTGCTGGCACCATCATGCACAAATTCTGCAATTCTGTCGTTGGACTGTAATACGTCAGGGTACAAAAGAACATTGCAGGTGTAAATATTTCCCCAAAATGTCCTACAATAAAGAAAGGTGTCTGCCTTGGAATGGAGATACTTATGTGCTTTTCCACTTCATTGGTCTACTATTCCAGAGAATGCATTGATTGTCGGTGTCGAGAAACATTTTTTCGAGTTTAATTACATTGATTAGTCTCTGCATTGCGGAAAAGGGAATTCCTGCGGTGTACAGGAATTTTGTGTTGTGGGAAAATATAAAGTTTGGTGTCAAAACCTACTCAAAGTGTGAAACATTCCACGTGATAAAAAACATTCCTCCTGAAGGAAAACACTCCAAGAGAAAAGTTCCCAACGTAAGTGCCTGTCTAGTGTAGAACAAACTAAACCTATAATTTTCCGAAACTAGTGTTTCTGTCACTTTGATCGTAACTATAAATAACAATAACTTTGCATTGACTTATATGCAATACACGTCCAGCTTTTGGTAGTTTGATAAACCCATATTATTTACAAAGAGAAAAGATTCAGAGTCTACGAATAGCAGACTTCAATTCAAGGAGAAAGTACAACTTTACCGATTTCTTGCTGGAACAGATTCAACAATTAAGATACAATATGCAGTCAGTCTGATTGTAACAGCAATTTCCGATAGCTATATAATACCTGCTGTTTTCCACATAAGTAATATCAGGCTGATATTATCAGCAACCAAATCCTTTGTCTTTGGAACATTTCTATCGAACTGAAACATGAAAGTGTTCTACTTATTTAAATATGTCCTGTAGGTAATGTACGACATCCTTGACGGAACAAATATACATATACCTACACGCTTCCTTCAACGGTAGTCAACAACAAGTCTGGTTACGATGTGGCACTTTTAAAGAACCGATTCAAGGGACTGCGATTGATTTCTTAATTTAACGTGCGTTTTATACGGTACATGTTTCGCACTTACCAAGATGAGAATTGGCTAAGTGCAAAGTTTCTGCGAAGGACAAGTTGAAAATAAAATAACTGCACTGTATGACCGTTTGATTGGTTCACAGTCAGGTCTAATAAGGCAACTAAGTTGAAAAATTCATTTTGCGGAAATGGTTGCACAGCACAGGCAGCCAATAAGACACAGAGGTCATGTCCCATCAAATGTGTTGATAACAATGTTAATGAATACGCGCAAGAATACGAGCCAACAGAGGCCGAAAAGGCGACATCGGTCTGTGAAAGGTATTACTGGCTCCTCAATAGTAATAAAGTGGAGAGAAAGGTAATCTGACTACGTGGAAATTCTTTCTCTCGCATCTGACTCAATTAAAAAACTTTTTCCACCCTTTCATGGAAAAAAGAGAGTGCAATATGTTCCAAACTCATAAAAAGTATCCCGGTTTCATTTTATTCTATACATGAAGTTTCTTGTTAGCTTACGAAACATTCTGGGTTCGTCATTTAATGTAGTCTTACTTAACTGATTCCGGTACCGACACCGCAATTTTCCACTTTCTTTTTTCGACAAAAGTGAAGCAAACGCAGTTACTCAGAATTTAAAATGTGTTCTCTTGTGTGGCTTCCTGAATCCGCTTCATCTCTCTTGCTACTTTTTGAGCATTTCATATTCCAGTCCAGGACTAAACATTTTTCATTACTAGAGACGCAAGGAATTGGTGGGGACACGAGGAAACATAAAATTGAAATAGAGCAGCAAACTGTTTCAATGTCAATATTTCATACAGGCATTTTAAGACATCGCTTCGACTATCAACATTTATTTTTTTGTAAGCATCTACGTTTTAAAGAATATTATGATATATAACTTTATTATTGGTTCGTATCTCAGAAGATACTAAGTATTTCATTTTGACATGCTCATATTTTAAAGTCTAAACCTTGCTTCTAACCAGACCAGATCAATAGCAATTTGAAAGTCTAATAGAGCCGGGATCACTCAACTTCTCTCATTTTCCTGCTCCCGTCGGTTTCGGCTTCCCTCATCACGGATAAAATAATTATCTTTCAAGTTAAAATACATTTCTCAGGAGCCAAGTCCCGAAAGTGTGTATTTTTGTTTCACATAATCATCACCGCTGCTCACCCAAGCAAAAATTTTCACATGGCTGATGAGTTGTAAGATAGAAAGCAAGGAGCCGGTCGATCGTGGGAAGCGTAGAGCCCGTAGAGTCTGTGTACGAAATCTAGAAATATCTTGAGAAATTCTCCTAATTCAATCTCGTGGTAACATGCTGAAAAAACATTTAGCGTGCTGGTTGGACGTAAAAGTAAAAAAGAGGAAGGTGGCTCATAAACAAGAAAACGCTTTCACTTTCAACAAAATCCATCACTTCGTCAGTCACTCTTGGAGTATCGTGTTGATAACAAATCTCCGAGAAAATTTGCTTTTCACTTTCCTCCATCTCTGCACGTTACGCAATTCACCGCTTTTTATTCAACTTCTAGCCAAACTTATTATAACAGTGTTCATTTTACATTAGCATAATATTTGGAATATATGTATTTGTATAATTTTTCAATTCCAAGACATTGTCAAAAAATTGGAAGGAAGACTGACCTAGGCAAGTGTGAATAAGATTATAAAAAGAAGAGATGCGTTCCTCAACCGCTCTACGGAGCAGCCTCTTTTGTGATGCATTTTCCAGTCCCAGTCTATTTGCAATACAATAATAATTACATGGAGCAAACTGAATAAAGTTAAGGGTACACTGGATTGTACTTTTCACGTTCCTATTCGAAAAAGTCGAAGAATAGAAGTGTAAGGAAAGACGACACAACTTCGCACTATCATTAAGAACGATCTCTTGAGTGTTTGCATTTGAAAAGTAGGTACTGAAATGCCATGTCTTTTTGCATCCGATTCCTTATTCTTTCAAGTAGTTTCTTCCTTCCTTCCTTCAAAAATGCTTGCTTTTGTATACTTTTGAAGGACAAGAAATAAAAAGAAAACCCCGCACCAGTGAAGGGAGAACCACAAAACTATACAAATACAACAATGCGCTTCGTTGTTTTCCTTTTGAAATGACGGATGATAAAACCTCTGACAGAATGAAACTGGAGTGGTACGCTGTAAATGGGATCATAAATAAGTTTAACTACGATGCTGGTCGAGAAAACGGGACTCTTGAAACGTTTGTATTTTATAATTATAAATGCAGGGTGTAGTAAAATCGTATATTTTCATTAAACGAAAACGCATTATTGGATTGCCAATGTCAAAAATGCATTACTGGCTCATTTTTTTTTCATTTAAAAATATTATTTACAGTGAAATCTTCTTAGTGATTCAATAATAATACAGCATCCAGGCAAGACAGACATGAATAGATGAAAGTGAATGCATATGTTGTTATATTATAATATATTGCTACCATCACACTTTCCCTGCCGTTTGAAATAAATATTTTAGGTACATATAATCCTTTATTCATATCATATAATAAAATATTTAGCATTTCTGTAAAGTAGATTAAACTGTGTAGCACTGCAAAAGGTAGAAATTTTGTTGACAGTAGAACAAATTTGCAGTCGTCGCATCGTTGATTCTGTCACATGAAAAATAAACGTGACTGGTGTGAAGCGATAGAAAGAAAACTATAAAATGATTGTTGACTTTTCAATACATCGGAAGCGACTACTTTTCACTCAGAACTCAAATACATGAAATTAATGATTGAGAAATAAGAACGATTTTACAATGGAATCCAACCATCCAACATCATTAGTGTGATCAGTCATCATGAAACTTGAGATCTGACGTGTCCAGCTGTATTCTGAGCGTGAAATTGAAATCTACTCAAATTTATTGTAAATTCGAAGTTTATGGTCCCACCTGGTATTAACCTCACTACCCAGTGAATATTACAAATTATTTCATTTATTTTACGATTTCTAACATTCTAACTATAAATTCTAGTCTGCACTCGATAATACAATTGTTGAAGAATGTACCGATTCTTAGGATTAGGGTTTACTGGGGTTATTCGATACAACTAGTTTTAGATTCTTCATTACCATGTTTGCTTAAATGACAAACTTATAAGAGTTTGTCAAACACCTAGGATAAGTTTGATATAACAATCATAATAGTCTTTGGAATTGGTCTTGTGAATTCATTTTGAAACCCTCTTCCAAGTCCCTGCAGCATAATTACAATTTGAGTTTCGCAACTCTCTGACATGACAAAATTATTAATAGTTTTCAGTTTTATTCTTCTGTTATTTTGATAAACTTTAGCTTTTCCGACACTACAAAGGACGACTTTGTGTGATAAGAACCCAACAATACAATCATCGTAAATCCAAATGTTCTTGCACCAGAATTGAAAATAAAATAAATTAAACAAATGAGAGTCTCAGTTGTGTGAATTATGACATATTGGAGATTATGGGAATTGTAAATCTAGTTGTGTTTAATTATTTTGTTTACTTCGGATTTATTTAAATAATATTTGTCAGTCATTTTACACATAAAAGCAATGAAAACTACCGACGAAAAGAACGAAGGCAACATCATTCCATCTTCCATCACCAAACTCAGTGCATACTTTCATGAAATTTTGTACAGGTTTTGAAAATATTGCTTCTAGCCCTTAGGTCCATAAACCTGCGGTGTCTTGTTTAAAAAATTCTACAGCATGACATGGCAGTAAAACAAGAGATTCACAGTTTTACATTTATACTTCACTCATCCAAAATTCAGAGCTACTGCTTTTATTTTTACGTTTCATATATGACTAATTTCCGTCACATGAAAATAGCATAAGTTAAAACACAGTTCTCACGTTTCAAGTCCGACCTTTTGCCGGAATGTACAACACGCAATATGGCGACATTTCGCGCAACTTACAATTAGTTAATGTTTTCGCATATGTTAGGTTATGCTAAGTTAGGCTCAGGCTCAGATGGGCGAAAGTATTATTTTTGTAAGGAGCCCACCCTTCGAGTTCGAGTGGCAAACTTTCTCACTTTGTCACAAAACATTTGCAAGTTTGCAATAGAGCAGCCAGCTTGAGTAAAGTATGAATTTTTAACTCTGTATATAGTTTGTTTGAATAGTTGTACAGCTATTTTTCCGTCTATATTAAGTCTATTTTTGTTATTCCGTTCAGTCTGTCCTGCTAAGATTGAGAATAAAACTGAATGATTTCCTGTTAATATTCTTATCACAATGAAAATATGCTCGAGATGAACGTGACTTAAGTATAGAAACAATGCATTTTTAGGAGCACTATAAGAACACGAAAAGTTATCTAAGTCAAACAACTGAATTAATTATTAGGTTATCATTTTTTGGCTGAGAGGATGATTTATTTTTATTCAGTACGAGCTTTCGCCAACTCGCCGCTGGCATTATCAAGTACAAATTGATTTAATAAGAAAAAGAAACCGATCTA
>VYYJ01001113.1:0-36309 GCA_021029165.1 Cyphoderus albinus | reverse complement strand
TTGTGAAAGAGATAACAAAAATTCCATTCTCATAATATAAATTAGGTAGATATTGGATTGGATACATATTATGCAATGACAAATTTTGATGCTTTATTATTTTATTAATGTCACACATGCATTGTCTGTCACATTATAAGTACATATATCGTGTTGATATAAGTTGAACTTTGTTAAACAGGTTTTTTTGGTCATTAATGAGCTACCAAATTATATCAAAATGACTCGTGATATGATAAATCAGTATATTATTTGAAATCATTTTATTCAATCCGTGATTAATCAAGTAACTTGGTACGAAAAATGACAAAAATTAATTAAAACTAATAACGTTTACATACCATTGTAAGTATTAACATATACATATTGTATTGTGAGTGAGCCTGTAAATTTGTATGTTATTTCAGGCTGTTCGACTAACGCTCGAAACATGCTTTGTGACATGAAACATTGTCAGTAGGCGTTTCGCTTCCATGTCTATACCAGTTCGGAAACTACATGGGTTTACTTTTTAATAAACCCGGTGAATAAAGCTCGCCGCCTAATGAAGCCTGTTAGCAGCCTCTGCGTAATCATCTCCTACATTCAAATCCATTTCATTAATTAAATCAATAAAGTAATAGTAATAGATTATGGCTATCGATTGAGTAAAGATTGTATGATTTTTAAAAGTACTTATACATGTTAATGCTGCACACTATGTGGATTACTAATTAAGTATTTCGTTAATTTGGTCTTTGCCTTTGTTCCGCTGTTTCGAGATATGAATGACGGCCGAGAATCTCACATTGGACAAGTATTGTGACTAAATATTAAGAATTCTTAATATTTAAATTACCAAACTATCAAATTACATATAAACAAAACAATTTTTTACCCCTTAGAGGTCTTATTATCGAATAAATTGAATTTAAAATGCCTGAAAGGAACAACCTGAATAATAAAGTTATATTATATTCATTTATTTTTTGTTTAAATAGTTGTTACATAGTTGCTCAGTGGCTATGATGCAAATTCTACTCGACCCGTAAATGCCCAGAGGATCATTGTTATTAACCTGTTCCATGCCAATAGCGACAATTCTTGTATACAAAATGGACAAATCCATAACCGTACGCGATAATTGTTGTAAACATTATTTCCAAGTTCCATGGCCGATAGCAACAATGGTTATAGTCGCTATGGCCGTACCAGTAACCGAAAACAACAACCGTTGTAGCAATTTTAATTTTAGCCATTGAGACCATGAACAACATTTGTTGTTTTTTAAATAAAATTCTACCTGAATAGCAATTAACTTTAATTATTATTATTTATTGTGCTTTACGTCACCACATACTGTAAAAACGCTTCACATCGACAAATTAATTAATTAAACCGGAGAATAACTGCTACAGTTTGTAAGGTCCAATACGAAACGATGGCGGGTTCGACAGGTGAACACAAATAAACAACAAAAACACTAAATATACATACTACTTGATAAGAGAAAAAGTTCATTCCATTCTTTAATTTAAGCTCAAGAAGAAGACTTTCGAGAGGTGATATCAGAACCACAATCTGATTGGGAAGATGGTTCAGAAGAAGAAACTGATGAATATGATGACCCTTCCGATGCTGTTTTTGTAAGAAATGCTGTCTTTCGCCCGGACAATGTTCCCCATCATGGCACTTCGTTTTTTGCGGATGCTTTCGATGTCACCCCCGATTCTAATTTCCTCACAATACTCAGAAAACTTTTAAGCGATGACATAATTGAAGATATTGTGGCTGAGACGAATCGGTTCCCACGTTATGTACAGAAAACTAAACCAAATGCATTTAAGAACTGGAAAGATGTCACCTGCGACGAGTTGTGGCAATTCTTCGCGCTTTGTATCGGTATGGGAATCACTGTAAAGTCGTCCATCCAGGATTACTGGTCAACAGATGAAGTACTAGCTACCCCGTTCTTTGGATCCATCATGAGCAGAAATAGGTACGATAATTATTAATATTTAAATCGAATTATTTAACTACTTGTTCAACATTTAATTTTATTATATTTTGTTTTATCAGATTTCAAGAAATACTTAGAGGTCTGCATTTTGTTAACAATGAAGCCGTTCCAGTCAATAATACAGACCGATTCTTAAAACTTGGGAACTTCTTGCCATCTTTACTGAACAATTTCTCGTCAGCGGTTAATCCGGGCAAAAAACTTACGTTAGACGAATCACTACTCGATTTCAAGGGGCGACTTTCTATTAAGCAGTACAACCCAATGAAGCGTGCGCGTTTTGGCATCAAACTTTTTGTATTGTGCGATACTGAATCAAATTTCTGCCTTAACATTTTGCCTTATCAAGGTAAAGCAACCAAAATTGAACAACGGCCTTGGATTAAGGAGTTTGGTTTTGGAGGAGCAGCCGTTTTAACCTTACTCAAAAAGTATCTCAACCAAGGAAAATTTCTCATCATCGATAACTGGTTCAACTCTCCCTCTTTGGCAATTGAATTGCATAAATTGGACACATATGTACTGGGTACCTGTCAGAAAAGGAGAAAATGCATGCCCACTATGCCCAAACTGAAAGACAAAGGACAAGTTGAGACTTATTCCAACGGAAAACTACTTATCGAGCAATGGAATGATCGTCGGGAAGTTGTTATGTTGAATGCTTTTATTCCCCACCAAATGGAATTTGTTGTAACTCGCAACCCCAACAACAGCAGGCCAAAGCCAAGGTCAGTAATTGAGTACAACCAGACAATGGGGGCAGTCGACAACATGGATCGGACAGTGCGCGGTTACCAATTTATGAGAAAGCAGTATAAATGGTACAAAAAAGTGGCTTTCTATCTTCTTGATTTGGCAGTGTTCAACAGTTTTGTTATTAATAACAAATTGAAGCAACCACCTAAGAAGATTCCGTACAAAGACTTTCTGCTGCAGTTATTGAAGGAAATTTTGGAGGAATTTCCGGTTTTGAGAAAGCCCAGGGGCCGTCCAATTCAAACTGGCAGCTTAGAAAATAGGCTGAATGGTCAGCACCTCCCAGTCAAAATGATGAAGGGAAATCGTGCCGATTCAAAACCTTGTGCTCTGTGCAACCTTCGAAATAAACGAAAGTCTTCTTCGTTTAAATGTGCCAGTTGTGGAAAAGTTTTATGTATTCGTGAGGATCGTCCCTGTTTCCTTCAGTATCACACCCTCCGTAGTTTACCGAAGAGACGGGTAAATTAATATGTTTTAACATTATATTTCTGACTTAAAAATCATATTCAGTAATTAAATCTCTAATTTATCGGTTTTAATTTGGAAACATTTTAGAAGTTGCAAATTGGAAGGGACTATTCGACCAGTGATTCTTTGGGAGATTCCATATCTGTTTTCGATGCAGATATTCATCAAGTTCAAGATCACTCCGCTATTCATTTTGATAATTCTGTTCCTTCCGCCCACAATCTTGTTCAATATAATGATAGTGATACCACAATGTATCAACCGAGCGAGGACGAGGATAGTGATAGTCAAGGCTCTGTCTCTCTTTCAGCTAATGTTATTGTTGATTTTTAGATTTAGTGCGTCATTAATTACATACAAATTTAAGTATGGTAGAGTTAAGTAAAGTTTGAAAAAGCGTGCTAAATTGTAATCTAATTATTACGTAAAATTAATTAATGTTCGGTAATTTATTGCAATTTAATTTAATCATTGTGTATAATTAATATCATGTTTTTTTGTGGCTGAACTTTTCTTGATGTTGGCAATTATTGTTATTTTTCTTCCCGAGATTGCGAAAATAAATCGGTTTTCAGGGTGCTAATTTTGCGAGTTTTTAAAAAATAAATTGGCTACACGTAATTAATTTAATTAAGCTTATATCGGGTTCTTTGGTGCATTGTTGCCAACGATAATTGGCTGTGTATAACATTAATTCTTTATCAATTATGGTCACGAGTTGGTTAAATTTGACTTTTCCAAGGCTCACACGATACTGCCTCAACTCCACCAGCTGCAGAACAATGATGATTCCCATTCCATTTTTGCAATGATGATAAGACTGGAGGAGGAGAGCAGGCAGAAGTAACAAGTCGTTGGAAGTTTCTAGTGAAACTCAGAGCCCATTTAAGGCAAAATGCCTACAAATCATACTTTGAGACTTTACTCGACAGTCTTCTTGACAGTACTGCCTGTTGAGACTTGTATAGCCACAAAATCCACCCTAATAATAGTAGTCAGACACAGGACTCGCATACGTACATTGAGATAAAATATTCATGCAAATCTCGAGTCAAGTTAACAAACATATACAAAATTATTATAATCATTTAGGATGAGACAAAGCATAAACTTCTTTACCCCTTTACTATTTCAAAGGCTAACGATGTCTCTCAATTCATAAACTTGGGACTATATAAACTGAAGGAGAAATTTCAATAACTTTTTAACCCAAACATCACTCCAATAGAAAGTATTTCATTTTTTGTTGCTTTGAAGAGATAGAACAAAGCTTACGAGAAAGTATTTTATTTTTCTGAATGCTTGACACAGAAAAGTTTGACACCACCCAGAGTGATAAGGGCACAGTAAGAAAGAAAATGCATTACTCATGAGCTGTGTGTAATATTCGAGCAAGATAAAAAGTTTATTTGCCGATATACAACGTCACAGGTACTTGTTCTCCGTAGTTGGAGAAAAATTGTGGTGATAAGCGGAGAACAAAACAGAAGACAACAACATGTCGCATTTATTCTTTTTGGGAAATTGCACCCCACGGAACACACTCCAGCAACACTGCTTCAATACCTCTCTTCTTGTCCCTGTGCTCCTTTGCACAGAGTAAAAAGTATGTTTCACTGTAGATATACCCCAGGTTCATGGTACACGAGGACTTTCGCCGAGATGGCATTAAACAACTGCACTTCAGAGAGATGTGGAGGGAGAAAGTAAATAACGTACAATCCTAGAAATCATGCATAATTCAACACACTGGATCAATTGTTTAAATCCAAAATTCATTCAACAGGAGGATTCTAGTCTAAATGCACACGATCGGCAGAGGTACTCAGGATCTGCTGAACTGTAGGTACACTTTCGCTTCTGCACATTTACGTCTGTCGACGAGTTGTGTTTGTCGTTATTTGTCTGCTTCTGGTACGTTCATACAGTTGTTACTACTTGCCAGCTTTGACTTGTATTTGTTTTGAACAAATGAACTCTTCTGGCGTGCGCTGCATGTTTAAATAAGGGGAATAATTTGCGTGCAAGTATTTTGCTTATCGTTAATATTAACAACGGAACGGATGAGACGGGAATTTTGTTGGTTTTTATCTTTAACTCTCTAACATTTTGCTGTGAATAACCGACCACATATAAAATTGTACTGTACCAACGGACTAATTTGGTGCACGATCATCATCATAAAACAAGAAGTGCTGGGTGAACGCAACATGTACATATGATAAGGGAGGCAGGGAATCTGTCTGCTATTGTTCGACTCGCTCTGATTCCGTCCTGCTTCAAGTATGCCCATTGAGAACTTTTTTTACTTCTCGTGCATGGAAATTATCAACTGTTGAGTGTGTGCACTTTATCATTAGACATTTGGAAAGAAATGAATAAAAGAGGTTTGATATAAAGAGTGTTTAATATTATGCGTACACATTGAAGAAACGAAATCGTGGGGGCATGGTATGATTATATTTCCTCAGTCTAAATTATCCCTTTTCATAATTCCTTTTTATCTACTACGATCGTAATAATTTGCACAGCTAGCAGATTTTATGCCTCACTTGAGATGCATAACATAGGAGAATTTGAAAGGCGTAGAAAAAAGAAGACGAGTAAACACACGCTGGATTCAACAAATTTCATGTCGTATTTGTCTCATTCGTTCAAATACGCGTGACAAAAGAAAAGAATATCAGGGCTCTTTTTCTCTTTGTGTTCCTCTTTTTCTGAACCTTATTTGTATACTTTCTAAAACAAGAATGGTTCTTTACTGCTATACTAGTACAGTATAGGAATTCATAATCCGCTTTCATTCATGGGATCGTTTCGCATTATTCCACTGATTATGACGACGTGTCGTCGTTCGTTATTCCTTGTGTTAGATTGCTCGGGGCTTGTTTCGTAAAAACCAGCATCTTTCCTACCCAAATGACACTACACTACTTTCTACTGCTTCTGGGATTGTTTGCTGAAATCAACAACTCGCGAGTAAGCATTCATTCATAATAATGATCAAGCTCAACAAGCGACATCAGCACAAAAATGTGGTAATAATAGTGAAAGAGAGAAATATATAGAGGTTTAATAATGCATCCCGATCCAGACAGCAGAATAAACCACATTATACACTTTACAGGAAGTAAAAGTGTGCAGGTATTTTAGTTTTAGACTTTATATGAACGTCTTCCCACGCATACATACCGATAGTCAGTAATACTCTTCATTCTTCATGAAAAATTAAAATACTTTTTATTATTTATTTATTTATAATTATTTATATTTTATTAATCATTCTATCATTCAGTGTCTTACTTAAAAAAGCAACACTTAAAGATAACAAAAAAGGGGTGACGAGTGACCATTTCTTTTTTGGTAAACCTCTGTGTCTGACAGAGCCACAGGGAATTACCTCGTAACTAATCTATCTGCTTTGGCTCTGGCTCGTCGTAAGTGTACCTCATAGGAAGTAGTATCTCTAAACGCAACAGTTCTAATTTCGTGTGACAATGTGAAGTTCAATGATGCGAATAAAAAAGTTTCTCTGGTTTGGAAGAAAAAATTAGTAATAGACGAGAAGATTACCTTGAGGCATTTTGCTAGTAATTGACGATGAACGTCTAGTCTGGCTTTCCATTTCCTAAAAGTTCCTAACACATCTTATTTATTTGCAAAAGAACCCGAATACGAATATTTGTAACACGAATAAAATATTGACCCCGCAATATACAATACCGCAAAAATGTGACTAAACATTTTCCTATTAAGTTTGAAAGTAATAGGAATATCTATTTGGTTGAAAAAACATGGGTGGTTCAGGAAGGAGCGGCGTATTCTTTCATCTTGACAGCAAAACCTGGGTGACGCATGAAGCCCAGTTCAACTAGAATCCGTAAATAATTTAATCCAGCTGTGGTTACGTTCAAACTCGTCTTGACGTATTATCGCGGCGCGGAGGCAATTTCTTCCAGATGAGTTTATGCGTCTATCCTTTCCAATTCATCATCAAAAGAAAACGAAAAATAACTGAAGGGAAAACGTTAGGAAGATACGTTCATCAAGGCCAACCAGGCTAAAAGACTACGTGTGGATCGGATCGAGTGTGTTAGCTGGTGGGGCAGGGCATAAAAATCTAAGAAAGCATGACATACCTCCTTTCGACGGTGTCGGCACGATGGTTTTGGTCAAAGTATCACTATCAAATCTACACTTTAATTCAACAAACAAATCCACAAGGGGACTTTCCCTTCAAACCGTTTTGTGTGGTGTGATGTGTGAAAAGAAGAGGACGGACGGGAAACCGTGTTCTACAGAGAAAATACTTTGAGACTCTTTTCATCGTCTTTTTTCATTCACACCAAATAACAACATGGAACCGACCTGTGGCGTCGCTTCTTTTAGAAAACAAGTTGAAGAGAGAAAGAAAAAGAAATAGACATGAAATTGATTTTTTTCTTTTTTCGTCGCTTGTTTTCCTCTGTTGCGTTCTATTTTCTTTACACATGTGATAACCTATAAATAAGTAACAAACACATACGTAGTCATATAGGATGGAGCGGAACACAGCCCGAAGTCTTCAAAAACTAGAAATGGAGGAATGTTAGAAGAGGAAGAAGAAGCAAGCCCTCCGACGACTCTTCTAATGGGGACTCTGTCATAGCGTATATTGGTTTTGTCCCCCTCCGCCTTCTTTGGAGACAGACAGATCAGGTGCTTTATTTTCCTCTTTTGCTGCGGGATAGATTGAAAGAAAGAAGAAAGTAAGAAATACTTCGACGTACGGTTGATCTGATAGAAGAAAGTTGGTGGTTCTAATAAAGTGAGAAGGAGAATCACAACCACTCTCAAACTACGAGTCCATATATACCGTAACCAAGTTTAATATATATGTTCAGCACATCAGGACAAAGTTAAAAAGAAAGGGGACAGCTTGAATCAGCACATTCGTTGAAATCGTTGAAAAGCTTAAAAAGAATTGAAAACGAAGTGCAACAGTATATCAGCATCAGCATCCTCACAGAAAAGCACGTGCATCTCGATCTTGCTTCATGGAATGCGTAGTTAAGGGAAAGGTACAGCTTCTTTTCCTTGATGATGAAACCAGTCAACCTGAACGAAGAAATCATTCAAGAAGAAAATGTAGCAAACTTTCTGTTCCGTTCTGGTCCATTATACCAGTAGTTTTACTTTTTTCTTCTCCAGATAGCAACAGTCAATCCTGTTACGTTCAACTCAGAGCTAAATTCAGTCTGCCTCCAAGTATAAAAGTAATTTAGGTATCGATATATTTAGGACGACGTTATTACTGTTGCATCTTGACTTCACCGGGAAATTTATAGTCTGTATTGCTATATTTATATATATTTATTTTTTGAAAGATATTTATTAGAGCAATTTTCTTGAGTCAGTTTTGGTTTAAAAATGTATTCTTTCTACCACAAGTCAAACAGGGACGTTCAATCATCGGATAAAATATAGGTGAGAGTGAAGTTAGGTTTCGTTTATTTTTTCTACAAAACAAGTAGGACTGTCTTCCTCTTATTCCTACCTGAATCCTTGCTTATTCCAACCCCCATAATCACTGCACTGTATCCAAACTGGTGCGCACGTTAAAGTATACCACAGAGTTTGTGGCAAAGACTCACGTATAAAAAGTCATGTACATAAATATTTTACTATTATAACGGCTGACAAGAAATTCGATTCAATTATCCTACACCGTGTGATTGGTGTCTGGCAATAGACCTGAACCTGCTTCGACACCCATACTGCTTATACATATAAACTACCGTATATTTATTTAAACATAACTTTCGCTTTAATTCAACATACATCTGCTGGATCAAATCAAAGTGATTTCAATTTGATCATTTTTTTCAGTCTTATATTCTCATAAAACTTAACCTGCACAACTTTTTGCTGACGTAAGTTATGATGACAAGCTTATGGCTGCCAAATATTTTTCTGATTACTTCACCAACAATTTTAAAACAGAGAAATATAACTGCTGGATAGGCATAATTTATTTATACGAAACCGGTTTTGACTTTTTTGAGTGAATCAAATACTTAACATGTGAATTGGGTTTTGTGAACACACCACACACCTAGAAACGTAGGACCTCCTGTTAAAATTCATTTAGGGACGTCAATCCTCATCAATCGTGAGGAAAGCCTTGGAGAATTCATTGTTGCAAATGTGCACGTGTGCACCTGAATAAACTGAGAAAATAACAATCATGGCGACAATAATTGGAATGACAGAGGTGGTATAGCGTGTAGAAAGCAATAGTACATATTTATGTATTCAACAGACTCAGTAATCAACATTCTGAAATGTACGACTTCCAGAAACGAGGTCCTTTACCTCGAACGACCACCAGCGAAAGTGAAACATCGATCTTTCCTTGTATGTTCCCAGATTCTTTGCTACTTCCTCTGCATATGAGACTGTTCTCCTTTCGTCCTGTTTGTCAATATCTATAACTCAGCAAAGTTCCTGATATTTGCTCTCTCATTTCTACTCCTACATATCTTGTCAAGAAGAAAGAGAAAACTCCTTTATTCTTCTTTCTGTCTCCTTTGGATTTCAGTTGTATGTAGTTTGGTAACAGGTTTTTTGGGTGCTCAAACAGGAAAACTGCCTGTGGATTCTCAGATCCAAGGAGATCAACAATATGAAATGAAACGGAAAAACCTACATAGGCATCCAGTTGTACAATGTACATCTGCCAGAAAGTTGTGTGTGTGCACAATGGAATAAGGCTGTCTTCTTTGAGTATTTTTGCGATTTGCGAGGAACAAGAAAGTTCTTTAACATACTAAGGATTTATGTACTCTACACAGTTAGACAGGTGAGCCAAGAAAGTTTTAAGAGGAAATACGGCTTTGAGTACGGCACAGGAGCAGCAAGCCAAAAGCAGTAACTTTCTTCAAAATAATTATTGCCAAGCTGGAAAGTACTAATGGAAGAAATACTATCTTTAGATTTAACAGAATTATTACAGTTACTTACTACTGTGTTGCCTAACAGGCAATTTCATTTATACATGTCTATTTTCCACTTCCTTATTTAGGACTTCAAATTATCTGTTTAAGTACCACCTTGTTGACATTGTTTACAAAATGCACAGTTTGTTTAACTTTAACCAAGAAAAAAGTTAGAAATTGTGAATACAACACAAGTACATTTGTCTTGTGTGTTGCTTAATTGCAAACTCGAAATTCAAAAATAGTATAAAGTTATAAGATAATGGTAATGTCTTAACCTAACAATTTTCTAAACAAACCGTACAAAAAATATTTTTAAACCCTCCGCTTATGGTAGTCGACTCATTATGTTTAATTCAAACAGCAAAAGACAACTGCTGTACAGTTCCTCAAAGTTGATATAAGTTGTGAGGTTAATTGTTAATTTTGAAGCATTATTTATTTTATAAACGTAAAAATAGAAAGGCCAAGTATAATTCCACTATGGTAATTTTTGTAGATTTATTCGCCTAAATAATCTATAAAAAACTTGCAACATACCTCGGAAGCAAATTATACTTTTAAAGGCACATACTTTATTGAATACACCTTTTGTTAGAAAATTGGTACATTTTTGGTTGCTATTTCAGAAATTGAAAAAATCTTACGTGATGAGTTTTAAAAAGGTTCAGTAAAGGAGAAAGTCAAGAAGAAAGTTAAAGAAAACAAAGCTGTGGAATGTGCTAAATTTATTCTTTATGTCGCCAACTACGTAAACAATTTCAATTGAATGATGCTAGAGATTTCGTCGTCTTCCCATATGACATTCCACATAATCATTATCTAACAATCAAAAAGCAGGGCCCCGGTTAGAACTAAAACAAAGCCAAGATAATATAGTATGTAATTATATTACAAATATTTTCGGAATGTACATTGGTTTTAGTACTAGTACCACATTTGGCTGACTAAAACTCAACGCACGTCTCCATTGCATAACAAAAGCGATATTGATGGCTATAAAAACACAACGTTCCATTCACCAGTGTTATAGTGTACGTTTATGGGGTATATGAAGTAATGACATGACTCTTTAATTTAGACATATTGGATGTTGTCTATACTCGTCTTCTGAAATCTTGTATTAATATTATATACAATATACTTGCACAGGGTGAGAGTGAGAGCAAAGGTTTTCTTTTACTCTCCCCTTTCTCTTATTTTACTACTTTTGCAGTTTTTCCACTCTCCTCTCTATAAACATGCTGAGTGATCCGACCAAAAGATGCATAAAATTCCTTTAATGCTATTACCAGCGTTATGACCTCTTCCTCCTGCTCATCCAATTCAAAAAGGTGCATTACAACAAATACTTACCTCTGCTCACTCACTCCTCCCTCAGTTCCTTTATAAAAAGATTCAAGCTGACATTCACTCAACCTCATCACGCAAAGTCAAAATGTAACTTGTTAGATGAGGAGAGATATTGATGCGATACTGCATTTACAGTTTGGCAGACTTTTACTGCTCCATTCAGGCTTCAGACTAGAAATACGTAGGAGTATAAAGCTCGCATGATTTTACAAAGCCTGGCCTATCCATAGCTACTGCGAAGTTCCGGTATTAGGTGACCCACTAAACCTAAAGTTGGAGGACATATATATTGAAACAAACACTTGAGTTTCTCAAAATCTTGTTAAAAGTGGGAGTTATTAAGAAAGACAATGCATGGGTATTTTCTTGACAATTCTTATATATCGAAAACAATTAAAATATAATCAGTAAGCAAACTGTCGATATAAACTTTACGCAAATTAATTTAACTTAAACGCGTATAAATTTTAGATCGAGCCATGTCTCAAATTCAGGAACGTGTAACAACACTATTTTAATACAAATATATCAATATATCTTTTATGTTGAATAATATTTTTGTATTACATGTACATTACATTGCGTTGTTCTGACTTATAATTTGATATATGGCTCATTCTCTGCGTATTTCCACAGTTTGCATGCTGATCACTTTTATGCGTTTTTGATATATAAACATATAACTCTCATTTTAAACAAAGGTCACTTTTTTAGTCTCGAATAAGTTTTTTATTACATCTCTCCTCCAACTCTAGGCTTAGTGGGTCACCTAATATCACCTTCACAGTAACCATAGATGGACCAGGCTGGTTTTACATATATGAATCCTCGCATCTATGCAAAATCATGCAAAAAACTCACGCTACGATAAACATCACGACCTTATTATTATTATCATCGCTCGTAAGCCGAATCTGTCTTTCTCTCATCTCTCTCATATATGCACTCTGTTGTAAGAAAAATTACTGCATTGACTAATATTATATTTTCTATTTTTATTATCAGAGAAAGGCATGACAAGGAAAGTAAGCTTGGGATCCGGACTTTGCTTGCCTCAGCAGTGGCAATGGCAAGGGGGTGCATATTTATTTCTATAAAATATAAACCCTACCTCCGTTCCGAGTCTTACCCGGCTTTTTTGTTGTTATTGCTTTCTTCTTAGAAATTCATGTTACTATCATAACGTAGAGACATTCAGTTTTTTGAGTGTAAAGTATGATCTACTTGTGAAATAAGTATGCAAAATACTACAACACAACGAAGCTTCATATCACAAAATACAAGGCTCGAGGGGCCACTAAAATATATGAGCAATAACTTGCTATCCTCGAGGCATTCCTTAACACCGTTGGTGTTCATCCTTTTACATGCTTATTATGGCTGTTTATTATTAAGAGAATGGATACCCGCAGGTTGTTTGCAAGATGAAAAATATCTGTTCTTTCAACGATGTCCTTCGATTGGCTCTTTTCATTTCTCTGCGGAGATTCAACAATTACCAATTCAAATGATGAAATGTGTTGTAGTGAGTATTTTAGGTGCATGTTCATTTAGTTCACTAAATCACCTAATCAGGCAACAAATAATAATTTACCCAGAAGCTTCAATGCAATGGTTTGCAAGTAAACGATTAATACAAAACATTCACAGAGAAAAGGCCGAATTCTGCAACAGCAACAATTTTCCCCCTTTCCAACTACATTTAATTTTTTCTGTTGATGTGTATTTTTGTTAGTCGAAAACAGCAGAATAAATCATCGTTATCTTGGTTGAGACCTCAATACAAAGCGGAGGTCTGTAAGAGTTCTGCAGTAATGCAAACACATTAGTGAGTTAAAATAATATGTTTGTGTGTTCATTTGTGGGTGGTTGACGTAAGAGTAAACGGTTAGTATATAACACTCATAGAGAGAAAAAACGTAGAAATAAATATTCACTCACATAAATATCGGGTATAAAGTTAGGTGCTATCTGATGCGATATGGTGTGGTGGCACTGGTGTATTGGCGCTGCAACAAGCGGCATCCCACAATTGGGTATAAAGTTACTTCCAGTTAGTCAGTCAGTCCTGATAATATCAAGAAGTACACAAACATGTTCCGTCATAATAAAAGTAGACACATGAACTTTATACTTCTTCGGCAGCTGAATTTATTTCAAACAATATTTGTTGCTTTTCGTTTTTACCTTTTTTAACACGCTCACTTTACTCACGTCCTCAGACGTGTGTTGTGTCGAGATACGTACATTGAGAGGAGAAGCAAAATGCTAGGTAGTAAAAAGGTAAAATAAAAAATATTTTGAAGACAAGAAGGGGAAATATGATATTTTTGGTTGGTTTCTTTTCTTGTAATAAGCCACTTTATGAAATTCTATATTATGTGTATGTTTCACAATTTTGCCATATGATTTTATGGACTGCAGGTTTCATGAAGACGTTCATAATGCTACTATACACTACGCAACGCACTGTTCAATTTCTGGTCTCAAATTCCTATACAACATTATACATGGAAAAGCTCACGCTCATGTGTTTTGGCGAATGTAATGTTAAAATTCCCTGGTAAAAAGTAAGAAAAACGAGAGAGCGAGAAAAAGGAAAGGAAAGAAATCGTGATCATGCCACTTGTGGTAACGAGTGAGTGCGATATTATGATGTAGCAGCGAAGCAAGTACGGTACATGTGTTTATGGTATATATAACTGGTTGAAAAAGCGAAGCATTAAATTATCTGTGGATTCCATTTGGGCCAAGTCAAGTCAGTTCCAATTTTATTCGATGACTTTTCTTCTCCTTCTTTTTTCTATTTCGCTCCAACAGATGCGTGTTCTTATTTTTTCGGTGCTGCTGCTTTCACCATCCTCAAAAGGAAATTTTATGTACATTTCTTGCGTTATGCTTTATATGAATAAACATGTTTGAACCTAAATTAAGCCGGTCATATATTAAACGGCTATAGGTAGGTGGTACGTAATATACAGATACGTAGTACATTTTGGCCAGCATGAAAAAACCAATCGCTTTTATAGTATCATAATAATATCTTAATAAAGGCAGTCATTCTTGGGAGAGAAATATATTTTGCAACTTGAGAGCACGTCCTGTGTCGGCTGTATTTCTTCCATAGTATGCCGAGCCGGTGGCGTGGTGTGCCTTTAACATCTGGACTTGTAAATTAGTAGATTATTGTTGCTTTTCCCAAGTTGCTGGAGTTAAGAAAATAAAAAACTTTTCTAATCTTTCGTGGCAGGTATTCTTAATGTGAATGTGGGCACGAATGTAAATATTATACAGGAAATAAATATAAAAACGAAAAAATGGCATGAGCTTGAAGTTGCCCGTTAGAAACGAAACGTACATTTAACACGATGCCATTATTTAAACATAAACGCGAGAAGTTCTTAATCATAAACTATCCGGTCTACTTTTCCAATGATATTTATAAATACATTTTTCTCGGATAAATAAAAATGGAGTAGTCACCTTCACACCAGAATAAATAAATGATGATCTTATTTTCAGCTTAGGCTCAACTCATAAAACCGGAGCTGCTGTTGCTGAAGGTACAGTTTCAGATTCCAACATGGAACAGGAAAGTCAAGCCCACTCACCTAGATGCACTTTGTGAACGCACATTTCTGCTTGAGATAATGAGTTAAAATAAAAAGTAAAAGTGTTACGCTAACGCTAGTAGTGAATACAACGGGGACTGTTATGAAATCATATATATGAAAGTATGATGTACTTCATTTCATACTCTAATGAATTTATTACGGGAACAAAACGACCACTTTTTTCGTACCCGAGAATGACAAAATGAAAAGAGTGCACTGCATACTAGCCCGAGCTTTGCGTCCACATGATTCAGGGAAAAACAACTCATTTCCTTTCTGTCATTCTATGAGCTTGCTTTCTCCAACTCCATTAATGGCATTACTGCAGGCTCTTGAACTTATTTACGAACTGTTGTTCCTACTTTTGTAAAACAAGTATAAATTATAATAATGACCCCCGATTCGGAACTGTGTGTGCTTTGTTTCGTAATTTATATTTTAAATACGGTAATAATAATAATCCCTGTCGGACATTACTATCGCTGTTTTCCTACACTTTGCACGAGGGAAACGAAGTGCATGAGTATGACTTTATGTTAGGCAGGATTAATTAAATGGTCTCATTAAATTTGTTTTGTAATAAGTTTTCAATCACAATCATTTTCAAATCGGATATTGAAATACAACACCAGGGTAAGTCTGTAAAATAAAGAAACCAATTTTACCACTTGTATTTTTGCTTAAAAATTAAATTGCATTCACACAGTACAACATCCTAATTAATTAAGTTTCTCAAAATTAAAAGCAGCTAGACGTTAAATGATAAATGTATTATTTTTCTGAGAATCTGACCCTTATTATTTGAAAAGGCACAATGTGCTTTTATTTCTCATGCATCTCTGTCATTCGTCCACTCATGTTTGCCACATAAGCCGTACACATCTATGTTTCGCAGTAAATTTTTATCGCTATGCATAGTTGGTAATGTTATGTCGCATGAGAAAAGATAATGTGTAAGATTTTGTAACTGGAAACAGACCAGATACCATTCAAGATTATTTATTAAAGTTTCATTACACCATGCTATTTCATTTGGGCAACATGAAACCAAGTACAAGATAATAAAAAACTGCTCGGTGAGTAAAAACGTTTGCCAAAAACAAAAAAAAATATTGGATACGCTAAAAGTTTTTGCCGGAATGTTCAGCAGGGCATTACTTAAATGAATTGTTGAATATGATTCGCTTTGTTGTGTATATTTTGTTTTTAAGCATAACAGATAACCCTTACTTTTAAGAAGAGAGACAGTGCTGAACCGCTATAGGGATTAATAAACTGGCTTATTCATTTAGTTAATTGGAATCCTTATTTAAACAAAATGTGCTAAATAAGTGTAAAAAGTTAAGAAAAATGTTCCACATAAAAAACAAATTCTTTGAATTGCTTTCTCTTTCCATTTTCTCGCTGTTTGTAGATTGTGAAGAAGTATAAAAATGCATTTCTCCCTCAAACAGAATAAAATACAATACAAAACCGCAATCTCTTTTCATTCAACAGTCTTTGAGAGAGTTTGATCTACTTTGATACATCAGTAGTACGCTTATAAAGCTAACGACACATCTTCTCCTAAATGTCCGTATACAAAAAGCCATTTTCTTTAGTTTTCGAGCCAATGGAAAATGGCTGACTTGGATTTTGGGATTCTCTCAGTTTTTCTTCTCTATATTTGATATATACGTTTGGTAGACAAAGCCACAGTACGTAATTCCTATAATATCTTCATGGCAGAATGAAGTTGTCCCTTGCTTTCTCTCTTTTTCATTTTCTCTTCCAATGCTCCTTCGCTCTCTTTTCTCTCTCACACTTATTCACAGAAAATTGACTTTATGCCTTTCTGGTTGAATGTTGGATAAGAATCAGAAAACGCTAGAGATTTTTTGGAAGACCCAAGTAAGCCATTCAATACCAACAAGCAGAAACCATAGCGGGAGTAACGCGCTGCGCTATTAAAGAAAACCCGATTTTTTCTGGTGTGCGTTACACTTACACTGTTATTGGAGTTAAGTTATATATTGGTTATCGTGGTCCTCCTGAAGGCAGTTGAGGCTGTCAAAGTTTGCTGTATGTGCAACTACCAAGACAATCATGGGATGAATAATGGAAAAATCTTGGGACTGATTGCCAATCAAAAGCCAATAAGAACCAGGGAAAATATATTGTACCTATGTATATTGATACCAGCCGGAGACTACGAGCGAGTCGAGTAACCTTCATATAATCTATATTGGAAAGGGAAGAAAGAAGTATATTATTCTGTAAAAATTGTCTGGGTCACAGAGCGGTGCACACACATTCCAAAATCAATGATATCTAAACATACATTTGGACAATTACATGTTCATGGTATTCACTTGCCATAATACAACGTATAGGGTGCCTCTTCCTCTTCTAATATCATTTCCCGTTTCTTGACTTTTTTGATTAGTCCAATGATAAATGGACAAGGAAACTTGGCTTTTAAGGTGGCTAAAGTAGAAAACTGTCCAACCTTTCGAAAACACTAAACTGAAGACTTCAATGTATTTGAACAGGACTTTAATTGCGCCTGAGTTAGTTCATGTAAAATTATTTTTAAATTTTTGGTGACATTATGACCGTTCCATCCAAATATTAGCTTCACTTGTGTTAAAAGCCGGTAGTTAAATTGAGTTGTTATTTTGCATGAGCGCATTATCAAAAGGAGTTTGCGTTGTTATTTTTAAATTTTGGGTGACATTATGACCGTTCCATCCAAATATTAGCTTCACTTGTGTTAAAAGCCGGTAGTTAAATTGAGTTGTTATTTTGCATGAGCGCATTATCAAAAGGAGTTTGCGTTGTTTCCTGATAGTTTAACACGGTCCCACAATTTGCAAACAGTAATGGGTTTATTTATTGGCTATAAATGTTTGCATTAATCGGATGTGAGAGTGGGGTTTTGTCCACTTTCATGCAACTTTTCTGTTTGTTCACAAAAACTTGTCAAAAAAGTAAACTTGGGCTATTATATTATTTTTTTCTACGCTCTCTGATGATACTTTCGCCACACATGTGTGTATTTTTGTGAAGTTGAACAAATGAAATCGATAATCTGGTGTATAACGACCAAAGGAATTCACAGTGTGGCAAAGCAGCAGTGTTTTCTCAACTGTGAATGCCAATCGTTGTGGTTTGTGAATTTTATCGTTGCTTTTTGAATGTCATGCATTTTATTCTGTGGAAGTTTTTTTGGCAATCGGCCGACATTATCCACATTACAATGACGATGATAGGATGGAACAGTGGAGTGATCGCCATTCTCTGTTTTTCTCTTTTTAGTTAGTGCATTGTGTCTCACTTTACTGACTTGCCACGGAAGAACACAACAAATAACCAAGAAATATCATTGTACGCAGAAAAACCATCAGTAAAAAGTAGTTGGCTGACAGAATGACACTGTAAGGGAATGAGGTCGAGGTTGACAACTGTACAAATAGTCGGTGGTCGAATTTGCTGTATCTGTAAAGCTACGAAGGGCTATCTGCCTTTTTCTCGTTTTCCCTACACCAATTCGTCCCTTGCCATATTTTAGTATTTCATGCCCTCTGCCTTTCAGAACGCTGAACGCAGCCTGTAGAACGCTGTCTTTCCAGACGAGAAACACGCAGCCAGTTATTTTTATGCAACTCAAGAATGGTCAGCTTCCTTGATGTATACATAGCTCAAGAGAAATCCATACCAGCCAGACAACGAAGACCAACATACATGTCATTTGTTTACTGCGTATTAGCAAATAGAGCGCTGACTCACTTAAGTGCTGCCACCGAGTCGGCTATATGCATTTGTGTATAATAATATACATGTTGTGCCACGCTGGAAAAGGAAGTCAAATAACGTCTTTTCTAGCTTCACATAATTTTCCGTTTTCTACACGATATAAGGTCGATCAGAAACTGGACCTACAGGTTTTTTGTCATTTATTGGACATCCGACTGACACTTTTCGTCTCATGCATTATTACTCAGCTACTGCGTATTCCGCTGTTGGTGGCTTGATCGGTGCTGCGAACCGACATGGAAGCTCAGCTTTGAATGTGTTTAGAAACGAGGCATGCACACAGTTATTCTCACAAGAGTTAAATATGACGTGTAGGAGCAAGAAGTGTTTTTTCACGAGTGATGCTTTCAGAGTACTTTTGTGGTTTAACCTGGAATGTTCACGTTTTTGTCTGATGATGTAGGTTCCACTGGGAAGTGTATTCATAACCAGAGGGAACCTCGCTGGCAATCCAATAATCCAAAGTCCAACAAAACCAACAACAAGGAAAAGAGCGAGAAAAAGAGAGAGAGAGAGAGAGAGAGAGAGAGAGAGAGAAAAAGAACGGAGAGAGGATGCTACAAGTACCTCAGTCTAGTCGCATGGCCATTTCACATTGCAAAGCATACAACTCACACACATTCAGCCTTTTTATCGTTCATTCCGTCTCTTCATTACCTAAGAAGTGGATGGATGTGGGGTAGCGAAGACTGTTGCAGGAATCTTCTCATTCCGAAAAAGAATAGTTATGGAGTCGAAGTCTCATTCGATGTATTATCAACGACATGTGACTTACATTAATCCCCAAGTCAAATAATAATAGTAATAGTAATAGAAATAGTAATAGTACTAAATATTAGTCGTAATAGAATGTTCGTTCATAACCAATACTTGTCGTAAGTTTTCGTTTGCTTTTATTTTCCAAGAGGTTACCTTCACGTACAAAAATCCAAATCTGCCGTTTTAGTTACTGCTGAGACGCATTATGTATATCTGATGATGATGATGCATGATATTTTCAAAAGAAATCCCTCCCAGTTTAATTTTATTGCATATTACAGAGAGCGCGGAGGGAAAAAGTCATAATAGAAGTGAAGCCAGTAGTAGAAGGACAAGTTTATTTTTGGGGAAAATTGTAATAATAGTGACAATAATAATGCATTGGAGGAAATGACGATCGAAAGGAATAACCTTTATTACTACAATGTCAAAATATTATTTCGATGAATGTAGCACCAGCACCAGTCATAAATTTTCCTGAAAAACTTCTTGCATTTGTAAGACAAGATTATTATAGATGCCTTTTGATAGATAGTTATAAATGAGGTAACATTAGCTATGACATTTTGGAGACTGAATCACTGCTACCTCCACTTCTAAAATAAGGTCTAAGAATTCGGCCTCTTCTATCTCAAAAAGAAAAAGTCGAAACGAGAGGTTGTTATTATTGCTTTTTGGCTTTAGCAGAGAAATGTTGCGCGGTAAGTAGACAGACAAAGATAATGTAGATTATTATTCTGGGAATGAGGAGCACAAGTTCAACTGCTTTATTTGCAGGTAAAAGTCACCTAGGGATCTGAACACCACTCGCGCTATTCCTATTTCTTATAACGACTGAGAAGTGTGCATTTTCGATTTTATGGGAATATTCAGCACAAAATGAATGTAAATACACAGGCCATAGTAATATACAATGTGTGTATTCAGTAAATGGGGGACACTGCCAACAAAAGAAAAGTCATCCCTGTTAGCTCTTTCTCCGTGGAAGTGCATGTTTATTAGCTGCTTTCCAGCTCTCCGTTCAACTGCTCATGTATGTAGGGGTATTGAGTACGAGTGTATGTACTTACACAGACTCACGAAAACATTGTTTACCCAAAGGATTTGAGATGAGCCAAACAAGTACTTTTTCTCCACCAACTACCCTTTTTTTCTCTTGCGAAACACTCTTCCATTCATCTCGCGCCTTTGACTAACTTGGTGACTTGCTGAGAGTGATGATGACGACGAGGACGGCAAAAAGGATCACGGTGACTGGCGAGTTTAAGTAAGTAAGTAAGTAAGCATTAAAGTACATGGATTGAAGCAGGGTGATTTGAGCAAAAAAGCAATAATCAGACTTGCTCGCTTCTTCCCTATCATCATCGACATGGAACGCGTCACACCATGTTTAAGTCTGTCTGCAGAGACTGTGTCAATAAATCCCAAGCTGCTTCTGTCATCCTTGTCTTTGTCCAAGAAAAGCGACGATGTGATGGCACGCTATATTGAGAGAAGAGCGAGTACTGATCTCAGTGAGACGGTGAAAGCAACCGAAGAAAGCTCAAGTTTGTTGTCAATTCAGTACCACGTTTCATGTATCTCTCTTTTCGATTGCTATATTAATGTACATATAGCATAGGGTAATGTGCGTAATACAATATGAATATTCTCCATCGAAATTCACTGTCTGCAATATCCAAGAACATATCATTATTCTCACACTTGTCTTCCTTTTCCTTCTCTTGTTCACTTCCACTCCGAATTGCAAATAAACTTGAGATATCGCCATCTCTTCTTCTGTGACTCTGTCTCTCTCATTGAACACCGAATGAATGAAGAAGTGATGCCTTTTCCTAATACAATAAATGATCTCAGATTTCGCTTCCTAAATAAATGTATTCCGTGCCTGCCTCCTGTGGACCAATACATCTTATTTATCTGAATTTTTCTTTTTATGTGCTCTCCTTGTGTACACACATATTTCTTGAGGAATAGGAATATCGTTGATAATGAGGTTGTCCATGTTTAAGCTAGAGTGATTTTTACCCTTCTTGTTACGCCTTCCGCGGTCTTTTCTCATCATCAAGACGAGGCAATACTTTTCTTATGTATCATCATCCCTTCAAGCTTTATTTCTATTATGTAGAGTAACATGACTGCGTATGCACAATATTGGACACATATATTACAAGACATTCTTCTTCCTTTTCCTTCTCGCTCGCAAGAAGCAGTGCGGGTGCTGGTGGCAGTGAAAAGCTCAACGAGCAGTGTTTTGGTGGTGTGTCGGTGGTGGTGCCAGAAGGAGTATTTGTTAAGAATGTAAAGAGCGAACGAGAGAGAAAAACGAGAGTCGAGGGCAATTTGTGATCCCATGACGGGTAAACCCTTTCGTTCCTTTCAATAATTTTTCATGAGACAACTCAACCAGTAAGACAAAGAAAGAAGGGTGAAATATCTAATGTAATGTACGAAGGGATCGAAGATGATTTCCCTTTTATTTCTTTCCGAACCGAGGGAAAGGCAAGTTATATGAATAAGTATTATTATTATTATGGATGAGCATGGAGCGGCGCACCGGTGCTATCTGTCTGCCACTGTTGTGTGTACAAAACGTTCAATGATGGTTTTTCACTTCTGCACCGCTTTCTCTGTTCCATCCATTTCTCGGTTGAACGTTGTCGATGACTTGTACATTGTTGGCCGTGCTTCTTATCGCGCTGTATCTTTACAACCGACAGACAAAAGGAGTAAAACCGAAGCGAAGAAGGAATGAAGTGCCCCATTCCCCAATACACGTAACTTTGTCCCATTATAAAAATAGACGAGAAAGAAAAAAGAGCACTGGGAATGGAGACAGATAGCCAATAATGTAAATTGCCAACGACGTTCCGTGCAAGCCTATGAATCCTTTTTCCTCTCCTCGGTCCAAGAGCTCAAACCAAACATTTTCCATTGATTCTGAAAACAGACACGTTTTTCTTCAATTTATCCAAGCGTCAAAAGATAAGGTCAGTGATATACCAAAAACGGTAGCAGCTCCGCTTCCCGTCTCACTATTGCTTTCACGTTTTATTGTGCAAAGAAGGCACGGAGAGGAAGTATACAACCCCAGCAACGAAATCTTCGGAGAAGGACGCGATACATCGCACAGGTTTTACTACTGTTTTTACCCAACCATCCAAGCGTGTATTTGATGATTTGAGAGTGCAGTTACCTGCAATTATTATGCAAGAGATGACCTGTTCTAAAAGATTCTTCTGGAGAAATCCCTCCACTTCTCCGTGTCCTAACACATAACCGCCACCGCCGAACACCACTTTCCGCTTTTAAAGGCAGCACCGGAGCCAGCTCCACCGTAAAAGGGACGCTCCACTCGACATAATATAGGAAATAGCAGCCGTGACACGGAATTGTACTGCTTATACACAATAAGAACCTAAAGCATCGTTTTATTTCTTTTGGAAATCCCCTAAAGAAACGGAACTATAATTTTCCGACAGCTCGAGTGCAATCAGAGTGAAATTACTATTCTCTTTCTTATTGCTACCGTTTTGTTCACTGTTGTGCACCGTGCATGAGTATAAGTTGAGTACACATTATGCGTTATAATATTTACTTGGTTCCACTGGTGCTTGCTGGTGTCAGACAAAAGTTATAAAATCACATTATTTTTTCTTCGTCTAACCATTTTTTGGTGTTGCAACACTTACATTTCCCTCCTCTATAATCATATTCTTTGAATGAAGAGAGGAGCCCACCTAAATAAAAATATAAACCTGACTCTTTCTGCTCAGAGAAACTATGTGTACATTTACATTAAGTATTCAAAATACAATGTCTGTATTCCAGATGCAATGCCGTCAAATAATGTGTGCGGGGTTCTGTTAGTTTTTCTTAAAAGATTTTTCTTCAAGGCATGTTTTTCTTTTGTCTACCGCTACCTACATAATATGATAAGACTGGTCCAAAGTGTGTAATATTCGGAAGAAGACCATTTTTTCTCCGCTCCTTCCCACAGTTGTAGTCCTTTGCATTTGTTCTCATCACTCCTTTGTGGTTTTTAGATATTACTGCTTGAATAAGAAGTCGTAATAATATCATTTATATATTAATATAGTATGACAAACAATGGTATTCCATATGTGATGTGATCACGATGATGATTATGATTCTTCTATTTTTATTAGCCAATAAGTGCGAAGAAAAGGACAAAAGATGTAGTTTTTGAAGACTACATACTTTACTAATGGCGAGGTTGCGATAAGGGGGAAGTATCAGAAGGCCGAAAGCAAAATTATAGAAATAGTTTTTTTTTCTTAGAGTCTGGGGGTTAGCACCATTGTATAGTGACTGGTTTCTCTCGTTACCGGGAACCTATGAACAAGCCCTACCTACCCACTAATACTTGTAACAATCACAAGGAAAAAGAACCTTGCTCGAACATTCACACTTCCACAACATATACACATGTACATCTTCGATGTTGATGATCATGATCACAGAAAAAAACTGCATTGCATTGAGTGAGTGGCGTAAGAGCACAATTGAAGTGGCTCCCCTGCCTATTTCTTGTAATTTGTATGCAGAAAGTGTGTGAAGGTGAGCACGTTTATCGCTTTTACTTGTAACCCCTGAGCGAAAGCAAGAGAAAGAAAAAAAAGAAGAAAAAAGGATTGGTGATGGTAAAAATATATATGACCAAACGTACAGAAGCACATTTATATGGTGGAGGAAGGATTGCCAGTCTCTTCCACTTTTTGTACATTTTAGACTTCTCTTCTTGATACGCAATAAGAAGAATCATGAAAAACCCGAAGATTATGATTATTCTCCCGAATGTGCTGTACTAACACACACGCCTAGTATGTTGATACGGAATATTTCATCTTTCTTGTTTGCCAGTGCATTCATATTTCTCTCAATTTACCATGTAGTGCTAAACGTTGATCTTGTGGCTGCCTGGGAGTGGTTGCCTCATTCAGTAAACTGATGATGATGAACAATAAACGTAATCATAAAAACGTTTGCCTTGCTTTGAATCAGATTTGTGTGGGTAATACGAAATTTGTATTTCCAAATGCAGTTCTCAACCCAAGCAAACGTCGTTGGTTATTATGCTATGCTTACATATTTATGTCGTTGCTGAATATTCATTGGAATAATGGCATCGTTTTGATTGGGGTGCAGTGTCTGAAGGACAAGCTATTATCATGGAGTCTCATTACTTTCAACGCTTGTTATTTCCATCTTAACTCATGTTCAAGTAGCTCTCTAATGTAAGTTACGTATTATCACATTATTACACTCGAACATTTAGCACTTCCGAGTGAGTTTTGAGAGAACGAAAATGCATAAATATTTGTACACCCGTTCACTATCAAGTAAGCCTCTCTGACTGAACTATTATACCATATTTGATATTCGTCTTTCTCATTTATATTGTATGATGAAATGAAAGTACTTGAATATTATCCATCCACGACTCCGTACATTGCGAGTAATATATTTTAAAAACTGATGCGTTGCTGGTGAGAGAGGGTAAGTTTTTCACAGAACCAAAGAACTTTTGGCTGTGACTGAAAAGCACGTATGAATGCATGTACTTTTATATGACACCAGAAACGATATGAGTTTGTCTTCGCAGTCGTGAGCATTTTTGGTTGAGGTTACGATTGTTGGTTTTCACAGAGCAAACTTTGTTCATAATATATTGGAAACGAGTTGAATAGCCCATTGAAATGCAAAAGGTCTTCATGGATGTGTATGAGAGGGGGAAGGAGGAGAAAAAGTAAAGATTTCAATACTTTGGAGACATGCCAGAAAACCCGGAACTTGTGGAAACTCTTCTCTCTTGTTGATCCCCGAGAGCAGCAGTGGCAGCAGCGGCAGTAAGAGCACTGCACCACTGCTATTCCGGGATGGATGGATCGTGATGGTAAGAAAAAGTAGCAGCACAGGAAAGCAAAGGGAATCAAGTAGAGTCATATGTAAGAGTAGGAGTAAAAAAGTGAGCGAGCTCAGGCACCTCAGGGCTTTGTCATTTCTGTATATGGGGGTTCTCCATATTATTCAGAAACAGAAACGAGGAGTTGTTGTAGTGGTTGACTTTTGGCGACGAGGGTCGTTTTTGTTCTTCTTCCTTTTCGTTTCCAACTTATACAATGCTCCCTTGCTTCCAATACAAATACATGCTTTCTCCTCATAGATACATCCAGGATCCACTATACAAAGAAATCATAACGTTTGCGTATGTATTATCTATGCTTATGTAGATTCCTCCGATGTTTTCAAAGGATTATTTGATTCTCTTCTCTTCCTCAGAAAATGGCAGAAAGCGAAGAAGGAGAAAAAAGTGTGTCGAAGTGCTGGAAAATCTGTTCTCTCTGAAAATGAAAAGAATGAGCAAATGTATATATGACATATGAATCTTTAAAATCTACAGTTGGGCACGATGCATTTTTTTGGGAATCGTATTCTTCCTCTTACTCTTTGGTAAGACCAAAAATGTGATTTTGTCATGAAACGCCATTTCGTTCTTGGCTCCACTCCTGATCTTCAGTTTTCCAACCCACTCGCACTTTCCGTCTTTCAAATCCTGGACTCTATGTGTCTGTAAATCGGAACAGAATTTTAAACAAAAATGCACAAAGAGGATCTCGATAAAAACTCTCCTTTTTTTCATGTGGTTTGTCGTATTTTATAAAATACTGTCCACGTGGTGTCGGAGATAGCTGCTGATAAGCGAAAAAGACGGGTGGTTAAATCATGTCCACTATTTCTTGCCCTTTTTTGCCTTGTTGCTTTTCCGAAGCAAAACCCATACTATATAAAATACTACTCCAGGAGGATTCCATATATGAGATGAGGTCGTCTAATTTTAATACCAGAATATATACTCGAACTGACTTTCACTGAGCTTTCACCGTTTCGCATGTACAAAGGAATCTGTTGATATTACTCCCACTGATTTTTCCTGCCGTATCGCGATATGGTACAAGTATTCATTCGAGGATCAAACAGCTCCATCAGGTAGCCTCGAGTCGTTTTGATATTGGAAATTGAAAACATTTCCTTCGTCTTACCAAAGCAAAGGATATGGTTGCTGGTTGCTGCCAAATCTGAAGAAATGCAGCAGCAATTTCTCTTCATTGAATCTTTTGTTGCTTCCGAATGGAAAAGTCCCATGGAACTTGTGACTTGTCTCCAAAGGAGTGTCTCCTGTCGTCTGGTTTTCATATTAAGTATATTTGCATTGCTTGTGTCGACGATTTGCTGCCTTGCTTTTCTTTGCTAAGTGCAGGCAACTGATTCTCCGTGGTTTACGAACCACGACTCAATCGGCTTCACGTCTGCCTAAAAGGAAAGAATTGAAATAAACAATCGATTGAAGAGGACATCTCTCTGCTTACTTTTAGGGGAATTGATGTCAGAAAATAAAAATTTGTGTGATTGAACCTAGTATTTTTATAAATCTTTCTGTCCGCACGTATGCATAAAAAAGAGAGAACATTCCATTTTATATCAAAAAGCTTTTTAACGTATCTTTTTGTAAATAAAAGTGGAATAATGAATCGAGTCGAAGAAAGAAAGTTCTCGCTTGTGATATCCAATCCTCTGATTTTCTAATACTCGTACATAACCTGAAACCTGCCTCCTCTAAAGAACTAATAATATAACTTAAATCTTCATAATTTAAAGCAGGGTCGACAGAAATTCGTACGTTAATGTTTGGCTGTTCTCACACATTACGTTCAGCTAGTAAACATGCTAAAATCGGACTTTTAAGCGTGGTTTTAGCCCATTTATTCATGCATTTTTTGTGTAAAGAAATCTAATGTGTAAAATGGGAAACTTTACTTTTGTTCCAATTCAAGAAAAAAATTAATGGAAAAAGAAACCAAAACTTCGTTTCTTTTCTTGTCGTGTAGATTCAAAGGATATTGCATCCAATGACTGAATTATGGGACAACTTTGGTCATCAAGGAGCTTTCCTTGACTTTACGGTCGTGCATGATTATTATCAGGAGCAGGAAAAGGTCTATGCTTCTCAATAGACGGTTGGTGAATGGGTTCGGAGTGAAAATACAAGTGGCGGGATAATATCAATGCTGGTAAACAGGTATATTTATGACCAAATTACCGTTTCGACTGTGAAGTTCATGAAGCTAAATACATTAGAGCGAAAATCTTGGCTTGAAAGAAAGTCATTGAAGAAAATGTGTGGGCAGAGGATTTTTCTTGATGTGCGTCTTGTAGTCTTCATAACTCATTAACCCCTGCTGAATTCGGAAATCTTGTAATAAAAAATTTATTCATCACGCTCAGTCGATCCAAGATGTAGGCAGGAGTATATTAATTTTCGGTTGGTTCCGTTCATTACGTCTGCTTAATTATTTCCAATTTTGGTAACCGAAGAGAAAAGAAAGGAACTGTATCAAACAAAGTGGAATGCGTACTACCCTGTTACAAGGAACGGATTTGTTATGTTTGGAATAGAAAAGAAAATTTCATCAAAAGGTTTCCTACTTCCCACAGAAGCAATGAAAAGCAAGGCCAGATCAGCAGCAGGTGCTACAAAAAGCATATAGGCTACATATGCTCTCTTTTTTGAAATGGGTACATTCGCAGTAAAAATTCAATACCAAGCATAATATATCACTCCACGCATTAGTTGCATAAGGTTTTACGTTTGTTAAAAATGATACTTTTTCGTTTAATGGGTCCGGTGGTGTGTAGGTAAGCGATACAGACTTTGAAGATACTAATTCAGGAAACCGAGGGAGATCACAATGGAATTTTTGTATAGGTAGGTGATTACAGTGCACTATTCTTTTGAGGGGTAAAAATGTAATGGCAAGGGGGAATGTCTAATACATTGTATATTTAAATCTAATATTATGTAAAAAAGGACCACAGTCCTATGGCATGTGATTCAATCCTTTGTACGTCTACACATGAATAATAGTTATTTTGCGGAGCAACTTGAGGAATAGTGGGAGCGGTGGTGGCGACATAATAGCTAAATTACGAGAAACGAAAAACTCCAAACAAAACCGGAGATTCAATATCCTTTCTTGGTTTTTCCCTTATTTGTACGTATAAATTTTTTGGAAAAAAGTCATTTCATTTTTGCTTCCTCGTTTTTGATTGATTTTTGAAAGGGGAAGGATGAAAAGTAAAGAAAGCGCAAAATGTATTGTTTGCTTTTTGTGTTATGTAGCGAGGCGAGATACCTCCGTCCGACTCCACATATCGGTAATATTTATTCAGACTCTGACGCGGGTCACCCAACAAATACAACGATTCATACTTTTCTCTCAGCCAACATTCTCATTCCCTGAACTCAACTTACTTGACTCGCTTTTCAACTTTACTTACAATGAGATTTTTTTCGTAGGGGAGCCTGAAAAAATAAAATGACGTCCGTACAACAAAAGTAGTTGGAAAAGAAGAATACGCAGCTCAGCATGGCCTACATAAAGAAATCCACATATAAAGGAATGTGCACTTATCAAAAAAGGAACGGCGACGGAAAGTTGTTTTCTCTGTGAAAGCAACTTGCCGTAATATCTATTTGTGACCTCTGGTGAAAAGTAATAACTTGATCAAGTCACAAACACCAAGCAGCGCGCCCGCTACGAAAAGAATAGGCAGAGAAACAGAAGCCAGAAGCAAGGTGGTTGGCTTCACTTAAGCTAGGCACAATTCTACTTTCCAATGCATTCTAAGAAACTGATATTCTATTGAAAACCAAAGTGGAATAAAAAATAGCAAAAAGGCAGCAAAAAATTGGAAACAAAACTGAATGTGCTGGTAAGTACATACCTGCATATTATAGACAGGTATATGTACGTTTAGTTCGCCCGGCTCTACTTCGTTTAGTTTGCCTATCCCAGCTAGCAACAAAACGAAATGTCCAAGCACTCTGCTCAGTCGTCTGTCCGCCAGAATGGAAAATCAAAAGACTTCTTCTGGTTCCTGCCTTGTTATGGCTCATTATACATTATTCGATTCCTTCTCGCCTCTCGCCTTTCCCTTCGCTTTCGATTTGGGCTATTCATAACCAAACTATTTTTATTCCCACTTACATTTAAAGATAAGTTGGCGAGTGTGGTATCTGCTTAACTCACTTGCCGTTGCAACTCACAGCGCACTGTTCACTTCTCATTACCTTCTCTCATTGCCTGGAATGAAAACATTGAAAATGGTGAATAATATCCGAGCAATTCAATTCTTTTCTTTTATTAAAAAGATTCGATTTAATTAATTATATTGATTTTTATATTACTCCAAGGATTAGGACATTAGAAGCATAGTTTTTAAGAGCATTGTAGTTGCTTTATCTTATTTTTGTCAACTGTTTGTGTCTGATTCCAATTTGGATTACAATTTTAATAGGAGAGAGTGTACACAGAAAGATTCATTATTCCGTTTGGAGAGGCAGTGGCAGTGACTTTCTCGTCGAGCAGCACTGCTGGCTAAGGAAATTATTAAGTCTCCTTGATATATCAGCGCTTCACATCTTCACAGATTTCAGTGTTGAATGTCATGTCGATTGAGTTTGGTTGTGTTGAAAGAAAGAGAGGAAAAGGGCTGACTCCATTTTTATTACTATTTGAACAGGAATAGGCAAAGTCAATTTATGTACGCGGAATATCGAACACGTCAGCAATTTCTTCTGCTCCCTTTCTTGGCAGGGGAAAAGAGCTCTTTACGGTGTTTTATTGGGTTGCACTGCTGTTGCTGCATTGCTATACATTTATACTTGCTACTGCAGCAAGTTCTGAGATCGTATAAAGTAATACTTCTGCGTGCAATATACATTCCTGATATAACTATTGGTGGTAATAGGATGGTGGCAATCATAATGATAATCTTTTGTTACTCTTGTTCTTCTTATACCATCTACTACAGTATTGCTAATACTGCGCTCCTTCTTTCTCTGCCTCTCTTCAGAGTTGTTACATTACTTGATGCTATTTTTGTTGGCAAGTTGCAATAAGTATGGGGGAATTCAGTCATATATATTCAGATATTACAGCTCCATGATCATAATAACCATATAAAATATAAAAATTCTTTTTGCATGCAATTTTGTATTATGAAGAAAGCAATCTCTTTCATTGACTGACTCGAGCATTCTATTGGCAGTTACAAAAACATGTGGACCATTTTTTTCATGACAAAAAGTATTCCTCCTATTTTGACTTTCTGAAAGAAGGAAAATGCTGCTAGAATGGTGGGTGCGGTGGAGACGGGTGGTGATGCGATCCTATAAGATTTGCTACTCTTAAAAGGCACAAGATTACACATCAATGTGATACGGTGATACCTCCATCACGGTATTATTTATATGTTCATAGAATTCAGACGTGTTCACTTGATTGTTATGTTTTGCTTTTCAAATCTGATAGTGGTTCGATATTCGATACCCATTGAGACAATATGAAGAAAATGTACATGATAGTAATCCATAGTGTACCTTTCTGGGATAAGGACTAAACAACAGGAGTAAAATTCTGAGACGACATGGAAAAGAGGAACGAAATAACAATATAAAAGGGTCATGCATAAAATGTCACTTAAGTTTTTGTACACTTCTTATTAATGTATCAATACAGCTAGCTATTGATGACGGAAGATAAAGTGAGCAGTACAGCCATAATCATGAGAACTTAATATGAAATGCAGAAGAAATCATGGAATGTTGATTGCTTGCTTTTCTTTCAACATTCCAAAACGCACTCTTACCATTCCATGATCACAGGCAGTAGCATCGTCTTCGATTTTGGATGGAGTGTTGGAAAGCATTTTCCCATTAATATATTAAGCTTTATTTTCGATGCAAGAATATTCTTTGGCGATTCACGGAACAGCCAGAAAATCTATGTTTTTATTAGTTCGCTTCTACGACCACCCCACTGTAGTAAAGTAGTTGTTATGTTTGTTGTATTTATTGTTGTGTGGCAGGATAATAATGTCAAAAGAAAATAATATGTACTTTCTCAGTTCCCTGCTATCAAGTTAACTCGTATGCACATCTTCACAGTTCGTTCCTCTCCGTTCCTCTGTGCTTGGTGGCTCGAGTCAGGCAAAAGGAATATTCTGCACAAATACATTTATGCAGAAGACAAACCAGCAAAAATGACAGGCTTCAGTGAAGCCACCAGCCTAACACCATTACAACCAACAAAAAACTGCCAAGTATGGCTTGCAGGCAAGCATGAAGAAGCATCAAGTAATGGGAGGAGGAGGAACACTCCACATTTTACTATTATTTTTGTGTCATTCCAGTTTTTCCTCAAGAGAAGCTCTTAATTATTCACAAACAATATGAGGATGAGGTCTCAAGGATATTTCTACTGCTTGCACTTCTCTTTACAATACCAACAATGATAAACTGTGGCATACACAATTTTCCCTACCTCATTTATATTTATACGTATTACTCACCACTCTATAGTAATATTATTATGCTATTGTGATCGTGGCAATATTTTTGCAACAAACCGCTAGCCAAAGTATCTCTATTTTACTCCCGGTTTTAGAGGAAAGTATTACGACTGCCTCTAGTTTATTCGTGATACTCTCAATAAAGAAAGACGGAAAGAAAGAGAAATGCAGTGAAAGAAAGAACATTGTTGCAGCAACGTTGGTGGCACTACGAAATTCTTAGTCTTGGAGCGTCAGGAAATGAAATAAAAAGGGAGTATCGGTCGAGCAGAATCGAACAATAACACAAGGAACTGTTGTTTGTAACGTCGTGTACGGTAATAAAAAGGGCGTAAGACTAAGACTGCGAAAGCATTACTCACTCGAATGTTCTCTATAGAGTATCGAAATGGTGCTTACGCCACACTAATTGACTACCTATTCATTCACGATAACGGTAACAATACAACAAACAGATATACAATGTTTTGAATCCCTGAAGAATGAAAACAGACTGCGAAGTAAAAAAAACTTAAAACAGACTACATATGTATTCAATGCTTGCTGCAAGATTAATATCGATATTTACATGTAAATATTATAGCGACTCGAGCTAAATGCAAGGAAGTTTGTTATTTAAGTTGAGTGAGTGAGAGAGCATGTGAGGTCCTTCCCTCCAACTGTTGTTGCTGATGTTATTGTTGGCAGTTGTGCAGTTGTATGAGTCGCAATATTCCTTTTTATTCGGAGAGTAATTTTCGGGTAACATGATTTATGCACCATTTTCTATACCCAGCCAGTAAGTAATAGTAAATCGACTCTATTATGAATGAATATTATTGTAAATTTTTTTGAAAGAAGGCATTTATCTACATCACTAGCAATGCAATTCCAGGCCGCAACCACCATCTCAAACAGTAAGAATGAAAATATTAAGCAAAATAGTTGTGCTTCTCTACCTAATATTTTTCATACACGGCTTTGTAACTATATGACGCAATGAAAAAGAATTTTTTGTTGATTTGATGTTTCTATTCCTTTCTGAAAAGAGACGCCGCGTTAATGGTGCTGGTACACGTCTTAGTTTACTAATACTCACAAATATAGTGAGTATAACTGCATACCATAAAGAATTACTTACCTTCCCTACCATTATTATTGTTGCATTTCGTAGCTTTTACCTTGGGTATTTTCTCATTTTTTAGTTGATTGTATACATTATTGAGAGGAAACCCTTTTCACGAAAGAATATTATACCGACACATTTTTTACGGAAAAACTTTCTCAGAATTATTTAACAGCAATATTTGTAATAGCTGATATTTTTTTCAAAGAAATATGCATAGTGTCGCGGATAATGTTATGTTTATACGTTGTTGCGTTAAGCGTGCCCATTCACCACAGCACAACAATTCTGAATTCCAACCCACCGGCTGCAAGAGTAATGGGAATATCATGGTGGTCGGTTGTCGTGATGCTTTAAAAAAATTCTTTTCAGTATTTTGCATAAATAAAGAAATATTTCACACCAAAAATTACCTGCTACAGTTGCCTTTTCGCCTTCTTTAGAAAGCAACACTTTGGTAATGTTACACTTTCCCTTGAAAAGGGAGGCATTATTTTCTTTTCAAAAATGTTTTTCTGGAGTGCCTTATATTTACTTCACACTAATCACGCCAGCAATGGCAGAGGATCTGGCGGTGCCATTTCGTAAATTCATAATATGGATAAAGTTATAAACGCTTCATGGAATATTCACATGACTGGAGCAACTGTTTGTTTGTTTGTGAGCGATGTTTCTGTTGCTGAAGATGGAGAGTTTCTCTGCTCTGCTGCCTGTAGAATATGTGCAAATGAATACTAAAATTGATGCTTATTCATGTTTATTTTTTAACGTTTTCTCACATCACAGCGCGTTTCTCTAAACTGCACTTTGGTACTTACCTTTTCTGAGGAACACTTTTCGTGGTACAACTTCAAGGGAAAATGTTTACAAGCTTCCCGTGCCCCATCTTACCTTATGGGAATTAAATCTGTCAGGTGAACCTCAAGGGATAAATGCAGGCATGTTAGACTTGTTACATCTCTTGTCGTCTCTGGTATCAGGGAGCAGTCATCGTTCTGTTCTGTTTTACTTCGTTAATAATACACCTTTCAAAGTTATACTACTTTTCGGATCTCCGTCATTATATTAAATAGAAAGTAAATATATTTGACAAGTAGGCATGCAGGTTGAAGAATGAAAAGTACATATCAATGTCATGCAATGTATATAAGTCATTATTACTTCTTTTATATGCCAAGATGACGAAGGGTATAAAGTAGAGACTAGCAGTAAAGAAAAAATTAGCTGTATTTCGTCCTCCTTTTTCAAGGAAGAACTTTACTAAATAATAAACAACTTGGGCGAGTTCCCTTCTCTTCTTGATTACGCAGTATTCCAGAGAGAAAAAATATTGCTGTCAGGATGCTCGTGGTGTTTTCGCTTCCTCCATTTCTCCCCAAAAACAAAAAAGCTTTCTTAATTGCTCTAAATGAAATGCACAAGCCCGTCATAAAAATGACTTTGCTCTGAAGAAGTAGTGTAACAAAATGCTGCCATCATCATATTAAGCCCCCGAAAGGCAAGACAAGGCAACTTGTGCCTCTTTCCAGTACGGTTGCACATTAATTTAGTTTCGAGTTCCGCAGCAGGGGCTGTTATTAGAAGAAGCACCGACAGTAAAAATAAGGGTATTCGATACAGGTATGTCTGCAGTATTTATGCAGTGCTTCCCTTCTTTTTACTGCACATTTCCCGCTTTCTGTTGCTTCTTATTCACTCATCGTCGTCATCATCATCAACTTGGAATTCATTTTCTACTACCTTTCGCCTGTTGTATAAAACAGCCAGAGCCTTCAGACGTGGAGAAAAAAGGTTTTCTCTTCCGACCGCGAATTAAATCGTTCTCATAAACAAATATAACGATATTAAGAACTTTTTACTGCACTCTTTTAATGTGCCCTACAATGTATGTACTTTTCACTATCTCTGCAATGGTGTACATACATTAACTTCCTACACTTCTCCTTGGAATTATCTTGCAAAACCCCTACATTTATATCAACTGTAATAATAATAAATACTTATAAAAGTAGAGATGACTAACTCGTTGCTTGTGATAATAATGTTCATACAAAATACGATACGAAACAGATAAAAAAGTCCATGTCTGTAGCGTAAGAGACTGGCAATAAATGTTAGAAGCTCGACTGTAGTTCTGTAGTTGATTTTCTTGTAAAAGTAAAAGGAAACTGTTGCTACTGTTGCATCTAAAATGAGCAACTTTCACGATTATTCCAAAGAATCCTTGTTTTTTATCAGCAACCGCACTCAACAAGAAAGCGCCACGCCGCCCGAGAAAAAAAAATAATATGCAATAGTTTTATCTACTGAGGTTGAAGTATACAGAAGTGGTTATTGTTACACCGCAGCAGAAACTTTGGGAGCAGGAAAAAGGAGTAATGAGTGTAATAAAAAACTAAAAGCGAATGAGGATATTGAGTTGCGGGCTCATTTTCTTCGCGTTCCAATTGTGTCTGTGTGGATAGAGACCATCTCAACACTGGAGGAGGTGCCTCTGGATGATAATGAATAGTTACGCTGTGCTTAATGTGCATGTTGATTTTGTTCAAGCCGTATGCATACGTATGCAAATATGAGTTAGACGGGAGTCAAGCAAATCGGAAGGGGTAATAATCATTATGACAGTATTGAATACGGAGGTCTTTGACTAGAGATACTTGTGCACTGCATAAAATATAATGTTTGTATGCATGAATGTTATCGTATTAGAAATCTTCCGGAACTGTGCCTGTTCTCTGCCTCACTATAATGTATTGAGAAAAAAGACCTCCGTAAAGGCTTTAAAAATGGAAAGAGCGTAAGACCTTTATATGACACTATATTTAGTTCCCCTTAAACTCAGTGAGAAAAAGCCTCTTATTAATTCATGGGCACGGCATGGTCAGGATTTTTGTTTCCACCAGGCTTACATTTCTCATTAAAAAGACAATTAAAACCGAGAAAAAGCTGAGGTAGTAATAATTTATATTTCCATCTGACAAAACCTTTGGAGTATACAAATCAACAGTGTCAGTGAGTCAAAAATATGGAGGACGATAGTGGAAA